>MU204413.1:7922536-8012996 GCA_017309775.1 Paedocypris sp. Pulau Singkep
TCTCTCTCTCTCTCTCTCTCTCTCTCTCTCTCTCTCTCTCTCTCTCTGTATTATCTGTCTCTCTCTGTCTCTGTATCTCTCCATCTCTCTCACTCTCTCCATCTCTGTTTCTCTCCCTCTCTCTGTATCTCTCTCTCTCTGTCTCTGTCTCTCTCTCCATCTCTATATCTCTTTATCTATCTATGTATCTCTCCATCCCTGAATCTCTCTCTCTCGTTATATATCTCTCTGTATCTCTCACTCTCTCTATCTCTCTCTGTATCTATCTATGTATCTCTCTCCATCTCTGACTCACTCTCCATCTCCGTTTCTCTCCCTCTCTATCTGTATCTCTCTCTCTGTTTATCTCTCCATCTCTCTCTCTCTCTGTATCTCTCTCTCTCTCTCCCTCTCTCTGTATCTCTCTCTCTCTCTCTCTCTCTGTGTTTATCTCTCCATCTCTCTCACTCTCTCTGACCCACTCTCTCTCTCTCTTTCTCTCCTTCTCCCGCCCTCCCATGGGTCAGGTTGAAGACCCCGGATGCCTTCTGGGTCGTGTTCTGAAGGGTTGTGGTGTTCCGCCGGACCGTGATGAGGAATATCAAACCCTACGAGTGAACATGAACATGTTTTATCACAACGTCAACCTGGACGTTCCTAAAGTGACGCCGACGAAGCTGAATGAGGGGCAGGTGTGTCAGGTTTTGACGGTCATCTACTGCACACGTGTCAAACTCAAGGCCCGGGGGCCAGATGTGGCCCGCCATGTCATTATATGCATTATATTATCTCGCGAGAGCTTAAACGTTTTGAGTGTCTAAAAATAAACACCAAACAATAAATTAAGGAAAATTTAATTTATTAAAATCCTGTGCTACATCATACCACAGGATGGAGGTGAAGCGTTGCAGTAGCGAGGATTGTTTACGTTAAACAAAACTACGTATATTTCACAAAAAAGTATATTTTTTTTCTTTATTTAACAAACCTTAACTTTTGACTCGTATCAATGCCATAACTTCAAGGCTAAAAGGCAGAGAATAAAAATCTGAAACAACTATATACAGTAATCCCTCGCTACTTCGCGGTTCGACTATCGCGGATTCACTGTATCGCAGATTTTCTTTCTTTATTACATATATTCGCTGTGTCTGCGCAAACGCTCCCGCCCGATCCTTCCGTTCACACCCTTAGGAAATGAATATCTCCGCGGGACGACGCATGCGGCGGGGAGATGTTTGTTAGCATTATTTAAAAAAAAAATACTACTGTTTTAAAAGTCTGAATAAGTGTTAAATAAATATGTAAGTGTTGTTTCTCCACTTCGCGGAAATTCGCCTATTGCGGTCGGGCTTGGAACGTATCTACCGCGATAAACGAGGGATTACTGTATTGCAGTTAAAGTACATGATTAGTAAAGCAGCGGTTTTGTTGTTCCTCGACAGATGTGTGTGGTGTTCAGCGAGGCTCTGAAGAGCTGGTGTCGAGCGCTGGTGGAGTCGCTGCTTCAGGGAGACGACGACACTCACGTCCGCTGCTTTCTGGTCGACTACGGAGAACACGTCATCATCAGAGCTCGCGAGTAAGGACATACGTTTATCACCGCGTTTGTTCACTTTCGTGCCCCGGACTATAAGACGCACCATGAATAAACTTGCCAGATTTATGCGAAAATAAACACACCCCTCATTTTTCAGGCACAAAATAAACATTCCAAAAAAAATGGTTCAATTATGAACATTTTCTCTTAAATACAACTTGTGACTCACTTTGATATTGTTTTACTTTAGTGATATTATATATTAATAATTGTTGTTTTACTTGAATAATCGATCATATTAGAACTTGTTTATCTTGTAATTTCCAATCAACCTTAAGTGGCCCAGGCTCAACTAATCAACGATGATGCACAGTTGGGCTACTGTATTTGGGTTTTTACGGAAATATAAGTACCCCTTTTTTTTTTCGAATTTTTGACGCTCCTAAACTTGGTATTCAGCGGTGCACGTGTGCGTCTTTAAAAAATGCGTAGGCAGACGTGCTACAGTATCAGACGTAAGATTAAACTAAATAGAATCATTAATATTACAACAAACAGGGACTACATATCACTACCGGTTAGCTTAGCTTAGCACTAACAAACAAGTCCAATGTGTCATCGCAGAAAGAGTGAAAACTAAAATGAAGAACACGGGCAAGAAGTAAAAAAAATCCAAGGAACAGACACAATCAAAACGCTCGGTCTGATAAAAAGGGGCTAATAATACTTCACTATGATTCTCTTCACAGCGTCAGATAAACAGAGAGCTCGACGGGCCTCCAGCAGTTGCTCTGTGCCTGTGCAGACTGGTGCAAAGGCTTTTGGGAAATGAAGTTCTGACCACAATAATTGATTTTTTTGTTATCTAATATTCAAGTAAAACTATATCTAAATAGTACGAGAGTCACAAGTTAGGTTTGTTAAATAAAGAAAGAAGTCATTTTAAGAGAATATTAACGTAATTGAACCAGAAATGTAAAAAAACAAGTATAATAAATTAAAATGTAATATAAATAAAAAATAAATTTTATTTTGGGGGAATTTGTAAATTTGTGCCTGACAAATCAGGGTGGTGCTTATATTCGCATAGTGCTGATGTTTGCGTAAATACGGTAGTTCATTCACGGCAAAGACGTGTACTCGTTACTGATGTGTAGTGCTCGTTACAACCTCTGCGCACACACGCTTCTACAAGACTTCCACTGATTTCCTCGACCTCATAATGTTGTGATGTGGTTCTGGTGCGTGCAGGGTCCGGACTCCTCTGGCGCGGTTCCTGCTGCTTCCCTTCAGGGTCCAACGCTTCCGGCTGGCTGGGATCTGTCCGATGACGGTGCAGGTTTCCGTCTTGGGAGAACAAGCATCGATGGTGTATGAGCTCTCCATCTGTGATCATCTCAACGTGTTATAAACTCTCTTTATACGTGTTATAAACGCTTCTTTTTTAATCGATTTCAGTTCCGCTTCGAAATGGGACTTTTCTGCCGTTAAATACCTCCACAGTCTCCTAGAAGGTGCGAGTCTGTTCACGTGATGCGTCTGACTCCTGGAGTGGGCTCCGTGATTGAGATCTTCCTGCTTTCAGTGTCGTCGTTGGTTGAGGCTGTTCTGTGTGACGAGAAACGTGACGAGTGCTACTCCATCGAGCTCTATTTGACCATCAACGATGCCAAGGTAAATACCGTGTTTACGTCAATGTAAGCACACGATTTTTTGAGTTTTAGAAGCTCTTGAACTGGTGGGTGCTTACGTGCACAAATTTCAAGTCAGGAGCAATCACAAATAAGTAGTGCTGTCAAAGTTAACGAGTTAACGCACATGATTAATTTTAAGTGCTTAATCGCGTCATTTTTTTAAAACGCTATTAGAGAAACACCCAGTTCCTTTTCAACTGAAATTAACTTTGTTGACAATAACAATGCTGTCGGGACAAATTAATTTCGAATTAAGAGGTACCACTGTATAAGTAACAAATTGACCCGAATAACAAATAGAGAAACCGTAACCAGCGACACTTGGCAGTGGCTAGATAACACTTGAAATAAAAATGAATTAACGTTAAAAAAAAAAAAATCATGTAAAAATAAATGAAATGCAACAATACATGGTGCATTTGTTAGCGGAAACTATCCTGCCCATATATGGACATAGCAAGTGGAATTATAGCACCCCCTACTGGAGATATACTCTACTACGTAAAGAAATAATACTTAAAATTAATATTTTTTTTCTAAAAGTGGTGGGTTGAGGGCGGATGGGGTGCTAATTTTCACCCAAGTATGGTAATTGTTTCTCTTTAGCTAAATATATATGTCGATTTCGTATTGTCAGTTGCAAAGGCAGATTGTTTTTTTTTTTTTTGTTATTCTGCAGATTTGTGTGAACCACGAGTTGGTGTTCAAGAAGTTTGCCTGCTTTGCGGGCGATAGCCACGCAGGTGATGGTCAGTCTCCGCTGTGTTTGGCCTGGGACATCTACTCCAGTCCCCAGGAGCTCCTGGAGATGAACGGTCTCTGCCTGGTCCAAGCTCCAGCCCTGGACTTCCGCATGAAGGAGAACATTCAAGGTCAGGCTCTTTCCAAATGTCTTCATCGGAAACATTAAAGAGAAATTGAAATTATGGTAAAACATTCAAATAAATGATAAATACCACATTGTCACCAGACAGAGCAGATCTCGGAAAAACATTGTAATGTGATGAGATGTGACACTATATCCTGTGAATATAAAGTTTTGAATAATATAAACGGCAACATTTTATGTGTTATTCTTATATTCATTTATTACCGTCTCAAAATGTTCTCAAAATAAGCTGCTGTAAAATGGCTGTGCCTTTTAACACAACTTATTTTTTGTATTTTTGTTTTTTTTTTATAAACAGACATTTTGATTTCTTTTTTTGTGTGTTGATATTATGTTTCATTGCGTGTTAAAGAAAGTGGGGGAAAATGACATGTGGCAGTGTGGCGAATTGATTTTTGCCGTGCATTGTAAATGTAAATTGCGGTTTGGTGGTTTGGTGGCACAAACTACCGATCCCAGAATGCAATGCTTCAGCTGTCTCACCTGTTAGAAATTGCCAGTGTTTAATTTGTAGCAGTTAAATCAAAAAGTGCCTTTGTTCTTTTTTTTCTACAGCATGTTCACGTTTCTAAATTGTAGAATTTTGACCGGATGCGTTTATGACTTTTATATAGTAGATTTGTTAACTCATGACCAACAGAAAAAATCGTCTGCACTAAATATTGATCTGCAACTGTGCTTAAGTTTGGCTTTAATAGATCAATTTGTATCTTTTTTTTTTTTCCTTGTTCTAGCAAATTTGTGTTCTATTGCCAATTTTTCAATAAAGGTGGGTGAGCATAGTGTGCGAGATTAACATTTTTAAATAAGTATTTTGCCGGGTTGAGGTAAAAAACACTTTGGGGGGGTAATCCAAATAATCGATTGATTTTACATATAATTGACCAATCAATTGATTATCAAAATGATTACAAGTTAGATCCTGAATTCATTGACTTTGCAGTCGCATTGCAGTTTGCATCACTCTTCGTGGCAAAATACCTTTTTTTTTAGAGCAGTCAAAGTTATTGCGTTAACTCATGCAATGAATTAAATTTGTTTAATCGCGTCATATTTTTTAACGCCATTAATCGCACTTCCGGTTTTATGGCACTTCCGTTTTTTGAGTTTCACGGCAAAACCATTTAGTATTAGGTTACAGTTTTTTGCAAAGCTGGAGTCACGGCGCACTTATAGAAAGAATACTTCAATATTCAATATTACCACATTCTATACTTGTTGATGTCATTAATAATTGTTAATACTAAAGAATTATAAATAATGAATTATTATTATTTGTGATTAATCGAGATCAATTTGGTTGGGGAAGTGCGATTAACTAGTTAAAAAAATGACTTTGCGCTAGATTTTTTCTATTACTTTTTTTTTTTAATTTAGAGACTAAACCGCCAGAACCAGAAGAAACACACACTCCGGCCGAGATGAACGGCGAAGCCTCTCTTTCCTGGCGGAGCGTCGGGCCTCTGACTGTGAGTACCCAGCGTTACCCATCAGCCTGTGCCAGTGGTTTTACGCCTGTGCTTCAGATCGGCCGGGGATGGCGTGTCAGAACCGAAGCTGCCGACTTCAGCGTGGACGAGGAACACGGATCTACTCAAACTGACTCGCGGTAAGACTAGAATCAGTTCAGTTTAGTTATGTCATTTTACGTTTTGAAATATATACAGTGGTACCCCAATTTACGAATTTAATCCGTGCCGAGAGCAGTTTCGTTCGGCAAATATTCCGTTAGCTTTAGCTAAATTACGTTAGTTTCGTTAGCTTTATTTTACACGTAATCCATCTAATACAGGGCTGGGAAAACTACGGACCGGGGGCCACATGCGTCCAAATTTCTTTTTTTTTTTTTATTGCTTTATTTTTAATGTAAATCTGGTTAATCTGTAACTAAGGGTTATTTTTATTAAATTTTTTTTGTAACACATTTTAAAAAACAGAGCCAGAAACATAAAATGTGCGTAAAAGAGTTGTACTAGTATGTACGACAATCGCACATGAACCGCCATCTTAAAATGATGTCACGCATTTCCGTAATCTCAGTGACCAATCAACATCACCGTTCTCACAAGATTACGGAAATCTCAGGGATTTGCATGGCGTTAATTCAAGATGGCAGCATTATTTGGCAACACTTGTGACACAGACGTGAGAGAAATAAAAAGGCTTTTTTTTATTTTTAAGACAAGCTTATTTTAGATTTTAGAAACTAGTAGTGTTTTTGTTTTATTTGACGCGTTTTTGTTTTTTTTTTGAAGTATTTGACAGTTTTATAACAACTGTTTTCTGCACTCTCTCATCTCCATGCACACTAGCGGTAAGAAAAAGACTCTTTTCATATAGCGAAAATATTATAGCAAAAATATTATAGCAAAAATATTATAGCGAAAATATTTTAGCGAAAATCGGGACTAAATTTTTGCAGCAACGCATTTCGATACTCAGGATTTTTATTCCCTGGGACATTTGTTATCTGTGACATGCTTAAGTCGAGGTACCATGGGTTGATTAGTTTGATTGATTTAATCAGATGTATTAATTAATGTAATTAATGAATTGTAATCTGTTTTCCAGATATTTGGACTACAAAAATTTGGACTTGCTCTCGCTTTTGAATTCAACCAATCGGGCGTCAGTAAGTGCTTCGTTTATGAGTTTTAGATGTATTTATGGAAGGTTTATCATGTCTGACTACTGTTTGATCAAAGCTGAATTCTTTTCAGTTTGTTGAAGACGAGTCCTGCAGTTCTGGTAGTGACGGCACCGGCGGTGGATTCCCCTCAGCATCGGCAACAGGGTGAGAAAACCCAGCTTCATCGTCAATATTATCATCATAATCAACCATTTCACGGTTTGTGTCAGTCTACACTTCTCAAGCATCTTTCGTCTGGACCGCTCCATTTATTTCGGTTGTCACAGTCACAGAACGTATCAAAGCAACCGTATAAAGTCAAACATATTTGATTTCATATAAATTATTTTTTTATAAGAGTTGTAAGTCGCTTTGGATAAAAGCATCTGATAAATGACTGTAAAGTAAAGTGTAATTTAACACTTACTACAACAATTATTCCTTTCACAATCGCTTGTGAAATTTTCGATAACATAAATCACTATCATGTTAGTGTTAGTGATTTATCATTAACATGTTTCATGTTTCTGAAAACGACGGCAACTAATAAACTACAGAAAATAAAGCTACAAATTCATTTTAAATTTACACACACAATAAATACAAATTGTTTCATCAAAATGTTGTTTGCATGTCTTCAACTTTCAAAACTTTCATCAATTTAATTTATGTGCTTTAAAGTAACATTGTTGGTGCATTTATCATTTGTAGGAAAAATAAAGGTTGGTCTATATTTATCTATTCCAAAAACGGCTCTTATTTCTAAACTTCTTTAAAGAACTTTATTGATCCTGTGCGCACTCATGCTTGCTAGGAATTAAATGAGTCATTTAATTAAAGTTGTCCGTTAATTATCTTATTATTAAAATAAAATTGCGAAAATTTGTAATAAAAAAAGTATAATAAATATGTTAAAATATATTCTTATTGTATGTGAAATGTCTTTATGAAAATTGCATTGTTCATGGGTCAAAAATGCAACTGAAATTATTTTGCTAATTGATGATTCGGCCAATTAATTGTCTAAAAAACAGATTATTTATTCATATTTATTAACCCCCCCCCCCCTTCGTGTTTACCAGACTCTATTAAAAAATGGACCATAAGTCTACATTTTTCCCACAAAAGAAATGGTGACATGGGCTTTAAAAATGCTTGAATTTTAAATGAAGTGCTTGAAAATGCTTGAAATTCTACAGTGGAATCTGGATAAGTGCACGTCCTCGAGACCGTTCTCTTGCTCTGTGTCTGGTTTCACGCCACTTTTGATTCACAGATTCAGAGAGTGAGACAGACAGAGAGAGAGACAGATAAATAAAGTGAGTGTGTGAATAAACAGGTCGTGATCACTATGACCCAGGTCTGATTAAAAGTGCAGAAACGTATTAGATGTTAAACTAAAACACACTTTGCTATAAATGGAGAAGAATTGCAGATGTCTGTATTCCAGCTTTATTTTAAGAAGAAAATTAAAGTTTGCTTATAATGTTAGTAAGCTCTACTAAAATGTAACGTCCATTTTTTTTCTTCCACCAATACCACAAAGCGTTCCCCCAAAACGGTAATGTTTCATTTTGATTGTGTTTAGGCGTCGTTTTAAATGTACATTTTCCCACAACTCTATGGTGCTGGAAGAACATGGTCCTTGAAGGTGCTTAAAGTGCTAGAAATGTATCTTTCACAACGTGTAGGAACCCTTACGTAGTCCTCTTTTATTTTTCTCTCTTTCGTCTTCTGTTTGTCCAGTGTGAGTGACTCGTCCGAGGAACAGGAGGCGTCTTCTCTCTCCCAGGAGCCCTCTCGTGTAGACCAGGCCATCTCTTCTAGGTGAGTGCTTCGCCCAGGAAGGTTCTCGTCGCCTTCTAATACGTGTTTTTCTTCAAACGTGCCCAGACTTCTACAGTTTCTGAACCCCGATCCAATCAATCCTGATCCTGAGCAAGAAGCTCCAGAGGTCAAGGTGAGCAGAGCACTGGGATGGTCCGTGCTGGGCTTGGATGGCTCTCACGCCCGCGTCTCTGTAGGTGGAGCGGGCCGATCCAGGACGCTCGGGGGTTTTAGTTCACTCGGCTCTTCCCATCAAGCCTTGCGGGAGTCTGACAGACGCACCCATCTCTGAGAACTCCAGGAAGGTCTGACGGTGGCTCACTTGTAGTTGCATGTTTACTTGATTCTTAGCATCCTTCATCCTAATTTTAGAAGCTCAAAACCTCAGGAGGTGCTTTATATGCGGTGTTGATTTCGACAAAGATTTTTAATTTAGTTTTAGGCGTGGTCTTTTAGACTAAAACTGTTTTAGTCCCAATTTAGTGTTCTTCATTTTTTTAGTTTTAGTCCCAATTTAGTCATCTTCATTTTTTTTTGTTTTACTCTCATTTTAGTCGACTAAATACCACAGCATTTTAGTCGACTAAATTACAGTATAGATTTAATAATACTGTAAACGAAAATGTAAGCGCTAAATATTCTAAATGTTTACTAAAGTTGCTATGTCTTAAAAATCTAAATATGTAGTTAACTATGAACACATAAAATATATACAGTACATAGATCTTACTTATTTGGAAAAACATTTTTTTTTATATAAACTTATGTTTATGCACTTTTCTTTCAATCCAAATAAATGTATGATGGAATCAAATTAGTGCCGAAAAGAGTTTGAATATTTGAATGTAAAGCAATAATATGTTTTGTTCTATTGCTGTTTTAACAACCTGATGTTCACGGTTAAATGTTTAGAATAAAAAAAAATTATTTTACATTAAACACTAATATTAAACACTAATATACCTGAATAACAGAAAAAAAAACTTTATTAATGCAGCGACACTTAACAGTGCCTAAACAACACTGGATAAAATAAAATGAAATATAAAAATATTCGGTTTTTTTTTTCAAAAACATATACATATAAAACCAGAATACGCCCCTATGGACATCGTAAGTGGAACCATAGTCAAAGTCAAAGTCAAAGAAACTTTATTTGTCCCCGAGGGGCAATTCACCAGTAGCACACCCTACTGGTAATATATTCTACTACGTTTAGAAACAATATTTAACATTACTATTTTATTATCTATTCAAGTAAACGTGTCACAAGATAGGGTTGTTAAATTAAGTATTGCTAAGAGTATTTAACCAGAATATTATGTTTTCATTTATTTATCATTTTTTTTTTATTTATAAATTTTAAATTTTTTTTTTTAAAGATTTTTTGCCTGAAAAATCACAGCAGTGATTATATTCTAGTAAATGTGGTAAATGAACATATTATACTTGGATTCTTAACCGAACCAGCACTAGTCGTGTTTTTTGACCCATCGTGTTGTTGTGCTTTATTTCCAGTTCCTGTTGCGGATGAAGTACGGTGGTCCGTATAAAGCCGAGAGCTACTTCTGGCCCGCTGTAGCCCGGGGTGTCGACACGGTGCTGGTGTCGCATGGCGGTAATAACCCGCTGTCCTACTTGCCCCCGTTGTTGGCACAGATGAAGATGGCGTCTCTGGTCTCACAGCGGCTTGCTCACACGGGGGTGAGGCTCCGGCTTCCTGTTTGCCCCACTAATGTTCCTGTCCATTTTTGCTGGTGTGGTTTGTCGGTCCCTCCAGGAGTTGGCAATGTTTTTGTGCAGTTTTATGTATGTACGCATGTATGTTTTAGGTGTGGGTGGTAAATCAGTATTGACGTGAAAACCAGTGTTGAGTTGTGCCATGATATTGATTTTTCAATACAGTGGACAACGACACACATTCATCAATTTCATTTTTATACACATATATAAACATTTTAATACAGTATAACACATTTTTTTTGTTACAACATTAACAATGTGAGGAGGAAATTGAATTGAATTGAAAAAGCCTTTAATAGTCCCACAGCGGGAACATTTCAAGTGACAGTTACTTGTAAAGTACAGTAACAGTGTAAAGTAACTGTTACTTCCTCCTGACAATGTTACTGTACTTTACTGTAAAGTAAATGTTACTTCATCTTCACCCTGACACTGTTACTGTACTTTATTACTGTAAAGTAACTGTTACTTCCTCCTCACACTGACACTATTACTGTACTTCACTGTAAAGTAACTGTTACTTCCTCCTCACACTGACACTGTTACTGTACTTTACTGTAAAGTAACTGTTACTTCCTCCTCACACTGACACTGTTACTGTACTTTACTGTAAAGTAACTGTTACTTTCTCTTCACACTGTTACTGTACTTTACTGTAAAGTAACTGTTACTTCCTCCTCACACTGACACTGTTACTGTACTTTACTGTAAAGTAACTGTTACTTCCTCCTCACGCTTTTACTGTACTTTACTGTAAAGTAACTGTTTCTTTCTCTTCACACTGTTGCTGTACTTTACTGTAAAGTAACGGTCACTTTCTCTTCACACTGTTACTGTACTTTACTGTAAAGTAACTGTTACTTTCGTGAGAATCTGCGTATATATTTTTATATATAGTGTTAAAATCGGTAACAGACGTCCCTCGTCACGCAAAACCAGCATTTAATCAACTAAAATGTTTAAATTAGATCAAATTTGATCAGGTCATTTGAATTTTAGGCTTAAAGTGTGTGCTCTATGGTGATTTTGCAGGCATTCATCAGATTTGTTTGTGCTCTGCAGCCATCATCGGTGATCTTATGTCCAAGCTGGGAGAAGGTCCAGACTGTGATGGAGCTGTTAGACGGCTGCAGAGAAAAAGACCTCCATCCCGCCAGTGTGCTGCTGGGCCTGGACCAAGAGGAGCCTCAGAGGAAGATCCAGAGGAACTGTGAGTGCTCACCAAACCCTCATGACATTAGGACGTGGATTTTTTATTATTGTTTTAATTTAAACATGGCATTTAATACAAGTGGCATATAATTTTAACCTTGTACAACTCCATCAAACAATGACCCATCAAACACCAAATACAGCAATCAACAAAATAAAAACAAAAAAAATAATAATAAAAATGTACAAACATTAAGTATCAATTGTAAAAGCAAAAAAAAAAAAAAAAAACATGCATACATAGTCGCAGTTTCAAATCTATTCAGTCCATCTTTAAAGTGTTTAATCCAGTGAAGAATGTGATGAATTGGCTCCATTTTCCAAAAACACATCACCTTCATGATATTAGAACATCATCTAAGCTTCTAGAACAAGGTTGGGCAAATATTCTGACTCGCGGGTCACATTGGGTTCTAACATTTGACAAAGGGGCGGGACCGGGCTGGAGAAAAATACACATTTTGGGATACGGAAGAAATACAGTGGTACCTCACTTCACAAATCTACAATTTATAAAAACACTTTTACATGGTGATTGCGGAGAGAAGGATGGAACAGAAAGTACTGCACTGCAAGATTTTGCCAAAAATCAACACGTTTGAGCCATTGTTGAACTGAATTAATGAAAATGTGCTGTAATGAATGCGAGAGCACGGTTTTAACATAAAAAAAAACCATTGAGATAAATAAGGAAATTATAGAGAAGCACAATCGTGGCATTAGTCTGACTAATCTAGAGCGAGAGACGCGCGTCTGAGGTGAGCACGCGCAAAAACGTATATGTGCAAACTGTTATTGTTTTGTGACTAAAAGTGTAAAAAAGCACATTTTGTGTATATGGTTCCGATTTTTATAATGTGTTCATACAGACAAGAAAATAAATCTTCATAACGAATTAACTGGATTCACGTACAGGAAAAAAATATCCGACTTTTGTTTAATTTTTACAAGTTTGGCGGGCCAGATTATAACTGTTCTAGAAACTCTTCTAAGACAGATCATGTTCTTCTACCATTTATGCTGTAAATCATGGGACTTCTTTGTTCATTTATCTTGAAGGTCAGCTATTGGTCACCACGGCGTTCAGCATGATAAGACTGCTCGCTGCTCAGAGTTTCCTCTTCCTCGACCTCTGTCACCTGGTCCTGGATGAAGCCGACGTGCTGCATTCACAAGCTGCCGAGCAGGTGTGTGTGTGTGTGTGTAAATGTGGGTCTTATGACCGCAAGAAATAATGCATGGACACTAGAGCTGCACAATTAATCGTTAAAATATTGCGATCTCGATTCTACCTCCTCGCGATCTTATTCCAGTATTTATACGATTTTGCCAAACTCTCTGATCACAGATCAGATGTGTGTGTGTGTGTGTGTGTGTGTGAGCGTACGCATCAGGGAGGAAATCCGTCAAACGCAATCATTTCAATATTGCATTACTTCTGTTGTATTTTGATGCGCCGCCCATATTGGCCACCCGCAGTTTTGCGCAGGTGCTCTTAATTACCTGCACTAGAACAGTGGATGTGAGTCGAGCGGCAGACGAGTTTAAAAAAAACGGATAATAAATGGGGAGAATGAGTGATTAAACACAACGGTAAAACAAGTCTGCTATCTACTTTGACATTTTACTACCTGAAAAAGGTAGTTTTAGTATTAAAAAGGATTTTATTCTGAAGTGTGTGTGTGTGTTTACTGCGGTTTCAAACCAGAAGATGACACTCAGCAAAACACATACAGCAAACATCTATAGTTGATGACAAAATTATTCCACGTATAGCACCGCCTACAAAATAATCATTGTTTGATAAGTATTTTAAAAGTGCTTTTAAACAGAGCTAATCATTTTGTCCTCAACTGAACATAATACTGTACTTTGATATCTTTTTTTTAAATTTCATTTAATAGAGATTTTTTTTTTTTCTTTACAACATTTTTACATAATTTTTTAATTTAAAGCAAAGAGTAATGTGTTATTATATTGATGTTTGACAACCTGATTTTTAGGGTTATTTATTTTTAAAATAAAAAAATATATATATCCAGAAACGTGAAAAAAATTATGATCTTGAATCGTGAAAAATACATTCTCATTTTATCCAGAATCGTGCAGCTCTAGTGGGCCCGAAAAATAACATCTGTCTGAACAAATAAAATAAAAAAAAAATGGATTAGTAAATTGTACGCACAAGGTGCAGTTTTTTGCGATATGAAAACAGTAAGTCAAACGCTCGGCCGTGAGTGCAAAAAAGTGTTTAGTCGATTCAGGTATGGAAGCTGAATGAATTTTAGATTTCTTCCAACTTTACATAATTAAAAAGGGTATTTGTATTTACGCAATTTGCATAAACTTGCACCCCTTGTTCCAAATTTCAACGATTGGTTCTTATTTTTGTGGGTGCTTAAATTTGCATAAATGCGTTTTTTGGAAGATTTTGTCCGTTGGAGAGAATTTTTTTTTACGTTCACGATTGTTTCCACATTTAAACATAGTGTGGATGATTTGCAAGCCGTGTTTCTGAGTTTTTCTCCGATGCTTTCCTAAAGGTGACCTCCATCTTGAAGACCTTCAAGCAGATGCAATCTGGGAAAGATCCACTGCAGATCATCGCAGTTTCCTGCCGTTGGACGGAGGAGCTTGAGAGTCTCGTCCAGGATCACATGACCTGCCCCTCCATCATCATAACCGTGATGGAGGAGGCGGCCACTTATGGACGTGTGCATCAGGTAACCCAGTTTTGTTAGTATTTCAAATGGAATCCATCTAATACGTGCCATGCCTTCGTATATTCAGTAAAACATTTAAAAAAATGATAAACTATTGGTAATAAATGTAATAAAAAAACATAGCAGTTGTTTAGTTTGCCCTTTGGCAGGTGTTTAAAAAGGTACAGTATATAATGATACAGCCGACAATCTCACATGAACCGCCATCTTGAAATGACGTCACGCAAATCCCTGAGATTTCTGCAATCTTGCGTGCCTTATTTATTTTTTTGTTGTCCGATAATTTCTTAAACTCTCTCTCTCTCCCTCCCTCGTGTCTCTTTCTCTGTCTGTCTCTCTCTCTCTCTCTTCTGTGTGTGTCACTCTCTCTCTTTCTGACTCTTTCTTTCTCCCTCTTCCACTCCCTCTCTCTTTCTCTCTGTCTGTTTCTCTCTTTCTCTTTGTCTCTCTCTATCTCTCCTTCCCTCTCTCTATCTCTCTTCCTCTGTGTGTGTGTGTGTGTGTGTGTGTGTGTGTGTTTCTCTGACTTTCTCCCTCTTTCTCTGTCTCTCACTCTCTTTTTCTCTTTATCTCTCTCTGTGTATCTCTCTCTCTCTCTCTCTCTCTCTCTCTCTTTCTTTCTCTCTATCTTTCTCACATTAAGAGGGTTCAGTTGTGTCAGCACTCAGAAAAGATCTCGATTCTGCTGGAGTCTCTGGATCTCCATCCACCGCAGCCTCAGAAAACCCTGGTAATCACCAACTCCGCAGAGGAAGTGGAGCACGTGTATCAGGTACAAACCACTCGCTCTCGTCTGGCTGAACATAAAAATAACAACTGTTTACAATTATTATTATTTATTATTTGTTTACATTAATAGTTTATATTTTACTGATAGTAAATATGGTACTCCATTACTACTATAAATAAGTATTACAGTATTTACATGGAACTGGTAGTTAAATTTGGTTTAAGTAGTTTAAGTTATAACTACTATTAAAAGTTGCACTTGATGCTTATTGGCAGCCAGGACTCTTTTTACTTTTATTATTATTAGTGCTGTCAAACAATACATTTTTTTACACTAATTAATTGCACTTCCCTCACCAAATGAATCGCGAATAAATGACTGAAGCTTGTAATATTGGATATTGAGCTGTAATATGTAAATTAATGTAAACTCAACACAAATAAACTGTAAAACAACATTGTATAATTTTTGCTAAATTCTCCGAGGTCGAGTCGCACTTTTATCAAGGTAAAACATACAAAAAGTCAATATTGGCCTTAAATATAAGTGTTATACATCAATTGAAAGTTTGAAGTACATCATTTTTAGGTTAAACTCCTAATAAAAACAGAACGTTTTGCTTTTGTAAAATAAATAAATAATAAAAAAACTAAAACGTGAAGCATGTTTTGCTTACTTTTTGTCAGCTGAAAATAAACTGTAACTTAATAATTACTTATCACTCCAACATGAAACATATGTCTACATAGACTTATTTTTAAAAACAGACTTTCTACGCTTTAAGCAAATACAGTCTTGTCTGTTTATCTAATTCGTATAAATCTAAAGCTTCTGCTTTTTGATCAGAGCAAATTATTTGCCGTAACTTAGTCTCACTAAGGTTAAAAGTAGGTCAGTGTGAATTAAACACTTTGCGCCTAAGTGACTACACCTGAAATGATTGTGAGCTGCGGATCTTAATGAGCCACACCTGGAGACAGCTCAGCTCTCTTGGTTCTATTCATTGCACGTTGCCAAACCGAAAGTAATGCCGTTAAAAACAATTGACGCGAATAAGCACTTAAAATTAAGCACATGCGTTAACGCGTTAACTTTGGCAGCACTAATTATCATTACTCGTGATTGACTCTGTCTGTAAGGTGGTGATCAACACGACGGCGTTCACGCTGAAGGCTCACGAGGGCCTGACGCACCAGTTTGAAACGGTGGTGGGCGAGTGGAACAAGCACATCGGCCCCGCGACACAAGTGATTCTGGGTGAGTGAGGCTGCAGCTTCCTGTGGTGAGGTCTGCTGATCAGAGGCGTGTTCTCGCCGGTGTGAATTTCGTTGATGAAATGTTGTCAACGACACTTTTTTTTCCCCTGACGGAAACGAAACAAGAACTATATAAAAACTCCCGCTCAGGGACGAAAACTATAACTACATTGATTGACACTTTCGTCAACGAATAAAAACTAAACAAAAATGCCTTTCGTGACGACGTCCAATCATAATCCGAGCTTGAGGAGAAAGGCGGGTGCAAATGCAAAGAGAACCAATCAGGACACAGTCTTTCAGCTGCAGGAAAAACACGGTGACTCAGTGAGCTGGTGAGGGAGTTATAGAGGCGAGTGTCTTCAATAACGTCTTCTCCGGCAGGAAAAAACACTCAGATATATGGATTAGTTTTACATTCGTACGGCGCGTGTGAAGCAACAATAACGGGCAGAAATGCAACACACCTGAAGAGATCGAAACTTTTCTTTTTCATCGTGCAACCATTTGTTACTTATAAACGTGATGCAATTATAATCCATTTAATTTTACTCTATTAATTTCTCTCTTTGTTGAGGTTTCATTTATGAGAATACATTTATTTGGATTGAAGGAAAAGTTCATTTAAATAAGTTAAAGAAAAATAAATGTTTTTCTAAATAAGATCTGCATATATATTTTATATGTTCATAGTTAACTACGTACTCAGATTTCTTAGACATAGCAACTTGAGTAACGTATTTTCTGGACTATAAGCCGCATACAAGCCGCATCCACTCTATTAAAAAATGTTTTGCAAGCCACAGATATGTATGTTTTTAGATTCGATATTTACTACAGGAACAGAACGATTTTGAATAGTAAATGTACATGTAACTAAATAGATCCTTTCCTAACCTGTATTTTAACACGGCAGCAACTTTGCTGATTAAAACAGTACAGAAGAAAAGAGAAAATAAACTGTATTTACAGTATTTTTAGATGGAGTGAGGATTTGACAAGATAAAGTTTGACAGATCGACTTATATCTGCGTATTCATCTTTGCATTTATTATGTCTTAGTTTTGATTCTAATTCTGGTTTAGAGCTAGCGGTGGAAAAAATCTGCAGAATAGCCGCATCTTTGTATAAGCCGCATGGTTCAAAACCTATGAAAAAAGTAGCGGCTTATAGTCCAGAAAATACGATAAACATTTAGAATATATAGCACTTGTATTTTCGTTGACTAAATCTATACTGTAATTTAGTCGACTAAAATGCTGTGGTATTTAGTCGACTAAAATGAGACTAAAACTAAAACAAATTAAAACGACCAAATTGGGACTAGAACTAAACTGAGTTTTAGTCAAAAGACCACGACTGAAGCTAAATTCAAAACCGTTGTCAGAATTAACACTGGTTGTGGCGCCTGTAGTTGTGACGCACGACTGCCTGAAAGCGCTGGGCCTGCGAGACGCCACATGCATCGTGCACTACGGCTTCCCCGGCTCGCCCAAGCAGTTCGGACGCCGCCTCTTCTGCATGGCGGACAACTTCCGGAACATTTTACAGGTGACGTCGTCCGTTTCGCTTCAGCGCGCGTGAGCTTCCAAACTCAAACTGTGCTTCTGGCCTCAGGAACGCAGCGAGAACCCGGCCACGCCCCAGTCGCTGATGCTGCTGAGCGAGCGCAACGGCCGTCACGTGTGCGGCGTGATGAGGCACCTGAGGAGGGGCGGAGCCACGCTGCCACCCGAGCTGCTGGAGTTCGCCTCGGGAGTTCTGCAGGCCAGGGAGGAGCTGAAGAGGCACCGCCCACTCTGCCCCGCCCTCAAGAGCTTCGGCTTCTGCAGGTCACACCTGTAATAATCATGATAATAAACATGATGAATAGTAATAATAACAGTGCTGATGATGGTAAACCTTGTGAGTATGTAATAGTAATAATAGTGCTTGTAATAATAACAAACCTTGTTAATAATAATGATGCTTGTAATGATAATAAACCTTATAACTGATAATGGTGCCTGTAATAATAATAAACATTATAGATAATAATAGTGCTAGTAATAATGGTAAACCTTAAAAATAATAATAGTGCTGGTAGTAATAATAAACCTTATGAATAATAATGGTGCTAGTAATAATAAACTATATGACTAATAAGAATGCCAGTTATAGTAATACAAAATAATAAACAATATAAATAAAAATTGATCTGATTTTTTTTCCTTCTAAACAAAAAGCTTCAGTTAGGTTACCATAAAGTAACAGTGTGAGGAGGAAGTAACAGTTACTTTACAGTAAAGTAATGATTTATTCTCTGCATGTTGTGGGTGTTGTGGGTAAGTCAGCTGCTTTTTACAAGTGAATGTGTTTTAAAAGTTGGTAAAATTCTATAATAAATGAGATTTTACTTGTGTCATGTACGGATGTTGTGTGTCTAACATATTGTACTTGTTATTTATAACATATAACAGCCACACACACACACACACACACACATTTGCTGATTATTTCTGGAGATGACAACCGAAGAAACGTGACATCCTTTAGTGATGTCAAAAAGAGTAAAGTTTTTGTTATGGTTTAGATTACAAAAATGTAACTTTAATTGCCTCCTATTATATTTACAGAGACAGCAGTGTTTGTCCAGACAGACACGTCTTCAACCAGTGTGTGGATCAGATGCTCAGCTCGGACACTGGATCTGTACTGGTCAGTTAGTTAGTTACTCACTCCTCATCACCGTGTCAAACATATTTCTCACACCTTCAGTTGAGTGTGTGGGGTCTTGCTAATGGTTACTTAAAAAAAGCATGTGCAGTGGTACCTCCACTTACGAACGACTCTGTTAACAAAATTTTCCTTTTACAGAGGGTGTGGTGAAGAAAATATAGTCTCTTTTTATGAAATGATTTCACTGTTTTGATGGGCCAAATGTTGGAGATCTTTTGAGTGAAGTTTGAGGGCAACCAACCGTCGTGGTATTTCGCAACAACGCGAGTAACATGTAACATGGTTTTTATTACAGTTGTTAAGACGTTTATCATATTATAAAATTTTTTTTTTTTTTTTTTTTTACGGATTATTGACGGATTGTTGAAATGACAAAAGTGCAAATGCACTTGCATTTCACAAAACTGCTTTTGGCACGAACTAATTTCGTAAAGGTATATTAGGATAAATAATGGACATGTTTTTTTTTAAGATTTTTTCCCCTAATTGCTATAGCGACTTTGCATTGGTCTAAGAAAGTAAGAAAAGTGCTATATAAAAAAACTTTTTCTCTTTTTTTTTTTTGACAAAATCTTTGTCAATTTTTACATTTTCCATTGTGTAACCGTTCATTTTTCTTTCGAAAGATTTTGCCTTTACACATCAAGACGGCAAACGTGTACTTTGGACGAGTGGTCAAGCCAAAAGACGACGACTACGAGACCCTGGCGTCTGACATGAAGGCGCATTACGAGGTGGAGCGGCGCTGCGCTTCCGAGGTGATGGAGGGAGAGCTGTACGCCATTCAAGAGGAGAACCACTTTAAACGGCAAGAGTTTGTTTGAACTGAACAGAAAATGTCATTTTTGACGCTTTATTCCAAAGCGACTTGCATGTCATTACCAGTTTTTTACATATCAACAACTTCCTGTTTCCCTGGGATTCGAACCCATGACCTGCTGTTATTTCATCTTGTTTTTATTCTTCGTTTTTTGTAGCGTGGAATCCTGCAAATTTAATGTGATTGGTTAAATGCTTCAATCAGAAAAATACTTCATATTAACCATCAGCATGTAATATTGTCCGCGTTGTAACCTCTATTTTCTGTGTTGTTAGATATTGACACATAATTCTAATTAATAAATATAATTATTTTGACTTTGTATTACTTTACTGTCATTAGGTAGATGCTTTCATCCATAGCGACTTACTATAATTAATACATTTTTTTATTCACAATTTGGATGTGTCGTGTTATTTATGTTTATGTTTGTTAGTCTATTAATAGATGTGTTTATATGCACATATTCTTCTATATGTGCTATTGTAAGGTGCAATTTCCCCACTATGGGACAAATAATTTAATAATTAATAATTTAATAATTTAATTTCAATATATTCCGTGCATTAGGCTATTTCAGCAAACACTAGACCATAAGGCTTTCATTTGTAACGTTTAAATCAAAGCTCATTTGTTTGTATTTTTTTTCACGTTTTTTTTTTTCTGAACATTCATATTTTCAGCTTGTCAAATTTCGACATGAGTTTTTTTTTTTTACGAAGGGCAAAATATGAGAAATTTACTGAAATTGAGGGTTATTTTATCTGGAGTAATATTTCCGTACGGTTTTTAGTGATATTTATGTTTGGAAAAAAAAATTGTTGGAAAAAATGTTTGATTTTAGCCTGGCAGCAACTGGTAGACAGTGCGAGGAAACGAGCAGTGAAGAGACATTTTAGGTCGATTAAATGTTTTTAAATCTTAATTAACAGTCAGAATAAAGCAAAAAAAAAATCTGTTTTATTAAGCAAGTTTGACCATAATCGATAATTTTCAGTGAATTTTTTTCCAGGGTGCGCATCACCAAGGCGGCGGAAAAGAAAACCAACCAGATCTTTTCCTCCGCCGCTGGACATTTCATAGACGAGGGCCACACGCAGGAAGTCAAATGCCACCAGCTGCTCCAACTTCCTCCCGAGTTCCAGAAACTTCCCGGGCAGGCGGTGGAGATCATTGTGTGTCGAGCTCAGCCCATCGATGGAGAGAGCCACTGGAACCCAAAGGTCTTCTCACACTTCTGATCAACCAGTACAGTGGTGCCCAGACTTGGGAAATGAATCCGAGAGCCTAAAATTGATTCTAATTTCAGACAAGTGTTTTATAAATGATAAAAGCTTGGTAATAAACGTAATAAAAACATAGCAGTTGTTTAGTTTGCCCTTTGGCAGGTGTTTATAAAGGTGCAGTATATAATGATACAGCCGACAATCTCATGAACCGCCATCTTGAAATGACGTCACCTGAGATTCCCGCAATCTTGTTTAGTTTGCAATTTAGTTGTTGTTTTAGTTATTGTTATAATATTCTGTTGTTTTTTTTTTTTTTTATTTGTTACTTTTTATACATTACCCTTTAGGGATCTAATTGTAAACTCTAAATATTGTTGTCATTTACAGATATTTTCATTTTTGTTGTCCAATAATTTCTTAAAATCTCACTCACTCTCTCTCTTTATCTCTTTCTCTCCCCTCTCTCTCTCTCTCGCTGTGTCTCTTGTTCTCTCTTTCTGTCTCTCTCTCTATATCTCTCGTGAGATTACATAAAAAATCACGATATTACGGAAATCTCAGAGATTTGCATGACATCATTTCAAGATGGCGGCTCTATTTGGCAACACTTGGGATTTAGACGGTAGAGAGATAAACGTTCTCTCGTTGCGTGAAAAAATGTTGCATGTTTTTTGTTTATTTGATGCGCGTGAAGATGAAACGACTGTTTTGTACACGTCTGGACTCTCATCTCCATGCACGCTAGCGGTAAGAAAAAGATGCGCTCATTTCGCATAGCGAAAATATTTCGTAACTCGGGATGAAATTTTCGCGGCAACGCATTTCGTTACTCTGGATTTTTGTTATCTGGGACATTTGTAAGTCGAGGTACCACTGTGCATTCAAGTACAGTCTATTTCTATAAAGGACTCTTTTTGTAGAATATCTTTTGTTTTCAGGTGACGAGAGCCATTGCTCAGAAGATCAAAGGAAAGCTTCATCACGCCAAAGTGGTCATGAGAGTGGGCGGAGCCATCTGGGTCGACCCAATGGTGGGCTTCAGTCACTGTTTGATCTAATGTTTGGTGGGAGGTTTGGTGGCCAGGTGTCATTGTCATTTCAGGAGGTCATTGTTGTGGAGGTTTGATGAGGATTAAATTAGGATTGGCCTGACGCTATTGATCAGTAATAAATCAAGCATCTTTGAGTTATGGTCCAGGGATGGGTTAAATGCAGAGCACAAATTCAGTATGGTCCCTAGTGGCCATGTTGCCATCACCTCACTTTCCTTTTCCTTTCCTAAATGGACCCTGTACATGCACAGAAACCTTTTATCAACAGGCACATTTTATTTGATTTTGCACAATGTATTTCAGTGCGAGACAAACATTTCTCTCTCATTACTTGGTTTGATATTCATGATGGGTGAAAATATCAAACATAAATTAAAAAAAAAAAAAAACTGTTGTTTGCAATTTGAAACTTGTAAAAAATGTACAAGTGTATTTTTTGTAAAATGTTACAACATTTGCAACGTTTGCAACATTTATTTTTTTATTTATTCCAGTTGCATTTCAGATTTTTGCATTTCAACTTTTGCCACTAGTTTCACTCTTATTGGCTAGTGAGAATTCAGATCGAGATTGTGTGTATTGTAGCTATGACAAAAATGTATAAATCGAATCGAAAAAATGTAATTAAATAAAGCTAATTAAACTTTACAGGTTTCAAATGAAAGCGTGAAAATTGCAAACGAAAAAATGTATTGCAATATGCATTTTTGTTCAGTATTTTATACATTTACTTTTTCTTTTTTTCTTTATTAAATTGACACTAATCTAATTCCATAAAATACCAGCTGGAAAATGTTTTAAGAGATTGTTTTTAAGGGAGTTTTAAAAGTTTTTTTCTTTTTTAAATGACTTCCCAGGTAAAACTGGGCTTTATTGATAAATGTACTTTTATTTGCTCTTCCAGGTGTATATGACGCGTACGGTCGGCCTGAAGACCTACATCGCCGAGTACAGCGTCCATGCGGAGATCCTAGCTTCTGGATTTGGAATAAATAATCCAAATCACTTAGATATGCTGAAAAAAGCCCAAAATGATGCAGGAGATGCTCAAGAACGGTATTGCATGGTCTCCTGGGCCACCTTATATGTATTCATATTCATATTAGTGCTGTCAAAGTTAACTAGTTAACGCACACGATTCATTTTAAGTGCTTAATCGAGTTAATTTTTTTTAACGCCATTAATCACAGTTGCAGTTTTTTCACTTTCGGTTGGTGAAAATGCAATAAATAGACCCACAGAGCCACACTAGTGTCACCCAGGTGTGGCTCATTATGATCAGAAGCTCAGAGTGATTACTTTGCTCTGTTCAACAAGCCGCCACTGTAGATTCATAAGGATTAGATAAAGACAATACTGTATTTAAAGTATTATAAAAAGTATTGTATTTAAATCGCAGAAGTGCGATTAACTAGTTAAAAAATCGTTTTAATCGTTTTTTGTCTTAATACATTCTTAAATAATATAATATTCTTAATTATATTCAGATAGTATTCTTCATTAATAATAAACAATAATTAAACCTTAATGAATTAGTAATTAATTCATGATCAATAGTGGACCGGTCAGTTGGGTACCACTGTTCTAGAAGATGCTGAGGCCTTCATCCCTGCTTCTGTCTGTGAGTTACAGCGAGCTGGACCCACAGTCAGCCTCTCCGGACCTGAAGGAAGGACACACACCTTGGATTGGTGGCCAACCCATCACAGGGTGAGACGTACCTTCACATCTTCACGAACCCATCACGAGCAAGGCTAGATCATTCCAGCGGTGGTTCGGCCATATTGAGCGTCCACCGTGAGAATTTGGAGATGAGTCGGGACATTGTGGTCAAAATATTTATTATATAATGTTCATTTATATTTTCTTTTTTATATTATTTATAAATTATGTTAGTAAACAAAATAATTTCTGCCTGTTTTTCTGCATAGTTAAGATTTAATATGTGCAATAAATGTTAATCCTATTCTGCCTAAAGTGTGGTCTGAGTTTGCGATTCGGTTCTTCATCTCGCTCAATGGCTTTGTCTTTCTTGTAAATGTGCTTGTTAAATAGTGTAGCCTGTATTTTTTTATTATTTTTTTTTTACGCTTATTTGCTTATACAGCGGTGCCCCGACTTACGAAATAAATCTGTGCCGAGAGCCGTTTTGTTCGTGAAAATGTTGTTTGCTGAGCCGCATTTTACATGTAAACCGTCTAATTCGTGCCATGTTTTTTTTTTTTTTTATAAATTCAGAAAATATTTATAAATGATAAAATATTGGTAATAAATGTAATAAAAAAAACATGTTACATAGCAGATGTTCAGTTTAACACCTTTAGCAGGTGTTCATAAAGGGTTAATTACAGTATATAATGATATAGCAGACAATCTCACACGAGTTACTGTTCTCGCGGGATTATAAAAATTTAAAAATGCAGACGGGAGAGAGAGAAAAAAAACGTCCCCCGTCGGGGAGAAGACGAGCCGATTGCATATTCTGGAAGCAAGATATCTGTAAGCAACTAGTGTTTTTGTTGTTTTGTGTTTATTTGACGTGCGTGAAGATTAAACGACTGTTTTATACACGTCTGGAACTCGGGACGAAATTTCGTTACTCGTAATTCGTTATCTAGGACATTTGTAAGTCGAGGTAACACTGTATTTATTTATATATTTAAACCATATATTCATATCAAAATAATGTCATTCTTTACCTTTTCCTTTTAAACTTTCTTGAAACTCTTTTTTAATTTTTAATTTTTATTTTTAAAACATGTTTCTTTTCTATGTTTCTGAAGACTTAATTCCAGCGGCGATACGAAGGGTGACGCCGAGACTCCGTGTCGGACAGGGACTGTGTTTACCTTCCGTCCCGTCAGGTGAGCTCAATAATTATAACACATGTAATAATGCAGTACTTTTATATGTCGTCTTTGTCTGTGCAGTTTTCATCCTCAAATCAAATGGTTTCAAAAAAGCAACTGCGTCACCGTTCGTGTCAAGCTGATTAATCCGCTGATGCAGAAGTGCGAGTTCCACCTGGACAGGGTCCACTACAGGTCAGATCAGAAATATTGTGTAAATTCCGTGTTGTGTAAATTGTGTAAAAAAAAATTGTTGACACCCCCCACCACCACCAGAAAAAAAAATTATTTATTGTAATTTATTGTTGTGTTTCTTCAGTGGCTATGTGAATGATCGGCACTACACTGCAGACCTGGAGCTGAGCGGAGAGATCATTCCGGAAGATTCCTCCTGGCACATGAGCTGCAACGAGCCGGTGATGAAGCTGATGAAGAGGGAGCGTCAGGCCTGGAAGAGTCTGCTCAAGATCAAGGCATCCTTCCCTTTATAGTCCACCATATTAAAACGTAGCAGAAACTGTGACAAAAACTACACATCCCAGAATGCCGTGCTGTAGCTGCCTTGCCTTGGACAAATTGTGTCTCTAATCTGTAGAATGTATTTAAAGCACTTTTGAATCCGGGCTTCCTACAGGTGCTTGAAATCCTTGAAAAATGCTTGAATTTCTATAATGTGTTTTCAAGACCTTGAAAATGCATGATTTTTAATTGAAGTGCTTGAAAATGTAGTGCCAAAATACAAATATTTAAAAAAACGGAACTTGAAAAGTGCTAGAATTTTATCTTTCAGAAAGTGTTGGAACCCTGTAAATTGTATTATTATAATACATACAATAATTATAATTGTATTCTTTTTTGCGTCATGTTCATATGTTTTGTTCAATATTTTAAGTGACAGTATTTAATGCATTAATTTTGGACGAATGTGTTTATCCAACTTAACTTATGAATGTTTATCCTGTTTGGACCGCGACTTCGAGTTTTGTGCGTTTGACACATTGGCTTTTTCTCCGCAGAGCGCGTTCGTCAGTTACGATTTTGAGAGGTACGACAGCGAGAGATGCGACGAAATGTCCGACTTTTCTCCAAACGGTGAGTGATCCGTGTTGCGTCTACGGAAACGCCGTTCATTGCTAGTGTGTTTTCGCCAAAGACAAAAGCGGCCAATGGCCAGAAGTAGGGCTGGGCGATTAATCGAAATTCAACACTTAAATAATAATAATAATAATAATAATAGTTCAAATTTTTCCAGATCGTTTAAAAAAAACTTCCAGATGTGAAGTCACGTGAAAAAAGTCTCTCACTTTAAATTTGAGCGTATTTATTGTATTGCCAAAATGTTTTTGCCATAACCGCCCAGCCCTAGGCAGAAGGGGCGGAGTTGACCTGTCAATGACTCCGCCTCAAGGACGATCAGTTGTTTTATAGCGAAGAAGGAAGTAGTGCTGGGCAATTAAACGAAAAATTATCGAAATCGAAATTGAACACTTACAGTGTAATCGTTCAAATTTTTCCAGATCGATTATTTGGATTACTTTCGGGAAGTTAAAAAAAAAACTTCCGGATGTGAAGTCACGTGAAAAAAATCTCTCACTTTTATTTTTATTTTTTTATTTGGGACTCACTTTTTTTTATTATCACATTTATTAATCGTAATTGTGTTATAAGGTTCAATCAATCGCGATTTTGATTCATAACCGCCCAGCCCTAGGCAGAAGGGGGCGGAGTCGACCTGTCAATGACTCCGCCTCAAGGACGATCAGTTGTTTTATAGCGTCTATTCACTGTGTGTGCACAAATTTGACACTTTCAACTCACTATCAACTTTATTTGTTGGGTGATTTTATGTAACGCACTAGATTTAACCCCGTAAATGCTGTTTGTTGTCACGTGATCTGCTCAGGGGTGTTTGTGGCGCAGACGGGTGAGGACGGCGACTATCTGAACACTGAGAGCGACAGTAGCAGTGACTCGGACTGAAACGTCCCCGATGCTTTTTTTTTTTATTTAGACGTCGACAAATTTTTTTTTTGCCACTACCTTTGAATATTAAGTTGAAGCCCTGTTTGGCGAATTGTTGCTGGCAAACCACTGATTTTGCAGTTTGTGTTCTTTAAATGCAAGATTTATTGTTCATATTGTTCATGAGTTTGAGTTGTATTTTTTCCGATTGTTTTCTGTAAACACAGTTTGTGTAATAAAGCCTAAAGTGGAAGAATCCGTGCCGTGTGTTCGTGCCATGGAAAATTAATGGTCACGTTGGTAAAATCCCAAATGTGTTTGTATGAATGATCACACGCTTTTTGAAAGTTGTAAACGTATTTCTTTTTTTTATTTAGTGTCTTTTGAAATAAGCCAAAAATGTGCTGAAGCAGCAGCGCTACATAGGGTTTCCACCCGTCCCCGGAATTGTCCCGTATTTGAGATTGAAATAATGCGTCTCGTTTTGAATCAATATGGGATGGGTTTTGTCCCATATTTGTTATCGTGTTTTATTTAACGCAACGTTTCATGCTAATTATCTCTTAAACATTTTGTGAAGATTCTCCTTTCCTAATTTTGATTGGTTAATACGCAAGACACCTTTATTTTGATTGGTCTTTTAACTGTCCAGTGAGGAGGGCGGGTCTGCAGCGTCGTCAGTGTCACACTTAATCATTACTTTCTTAATTAAAACATTATTCTATCCAGCATAATGCCCATGTCTAAGTGAAATAAAACAGTAAATTGCAACTCTCTGTTTTAATTTAAATTAGAAATAGGCTATATAAAAACGTTACTAGTTATTCTATGGATGTGCAGTATCCATGTTGTTATAATAAATGACAAATATTTTAACCACCCATTTAAAATACCAGTATTATTATTGGAGAAGCCTGATGTTTGTAAAAGAGAAAAACTGACTGCATTGAATTTAAGAAATTATTTATAAATGTCTTCAATTTCAAATTGCCCGTTATTGTATGCCAAGAGTATTTCGTCGCCCCGCCCCCTAGGTGCTACAGTAGGCGTCCCTTATTTTCCGGTTATAAAAGTGGTAAAAATCAAAAGTGATTTTAACGCCACCTAGTGGAAAGTTATTGGATGTTTGGCTTGCGAAAGAAGTCACCAGCCAATCATCGTCCAGCTCCACTGCACCTTAGGACCCCAACTTAACGGTTCCCTGCCTTTAAGAAACGACATTACGTTAACGGTCACCCAGTTAGAAAAAATATAGTCCCAAAGACCTAAACATTTTCCTGAAATGTTTAGCATTCATCAACGTTAATATTTACGGGCGAAATTACGTGTCGAACGCGGCCAAACGGCTAGCCCCGTCAGGCGAATGCGCGGGCGGCCCTGCGGGGTCCTGACGACGATGTCATTCAGCGCAACAGTTACTCATGGATTTTAAAGCGGAGCGTCGTGGGACTCGACCGCGGTGGCGTGTGTGTTGAAGCGGCTGAAGGATGGCGCTCGTGTCGGGGCTTCTGTCCGCGGCGGCTGCCTGCGCTCGCTCCGGATACCGAGCGTTGACGCGAGGCGCCGCGGGGAGACTGAACGCCCATCATTCCCGGGTAACTTCACCGTGACATTCCCCTCTGAGGTGATTCTGTCACAATATTTACTGTTTTTTTATTTTTTTTTTTTATTTAGGTGTGTCGTCCACTCCCTTCATCCGTCCGTCTCCCTTATTCATCCTATTCCACGGAGACGCCCAAAGGTTAATAATAACACACACACACACACACACACACCAACTCCTGACGTTTTCTGTGAAACCACTGACCAAATTGCTTTTCCCGACCCAGACAGCAAACCGAGCGGACCCGAGAAGCCTGGGGGAGGACGAGGGAGAAAAGACGGGAGGAAAGACTGGAAAAGCCGCTTACTCCAGGTGACTGCCCACTTCCGGCGGAAGTGTCATGTTCAGTACCGGTGTAGGTACCAAAACACCAATTGGACCAACCGCTTGTCAAGTTCAGAGCATTTGTAAGGCGCTTTTCACAGCTTTTTAACTGTCTCAAAGCGCACACGTTTAGTTTTTAGATTGTTGTCTTGTTAGATTTTTGGCACTAGTCTCATTTGTGGGCGGTGCATACACTGCTCTCACTCTGATTGGCTGGTGAGATTGTGCCAGCTCTTTGAGTAGGAAGTGGGAGGAGTTAGTGTCATCGAGATGTTGTTTTCATTTTTCACTATTTTCTATTTAGTTATTTAAAATTAGTTATTTAAAAAAAAAGGGAATGTTTGACTTTGTGTTAAACTTTACTTTGGAGGCCACAATATTTACAGAAGTTAAATGTGGATTTGTAAAATGAGTCTAGTTTCAGAATTGTGAAAAAAGAATTGAAAAGTCGACTATCCTGTCTGCTGCTGTTGTTCAGAAACCGTTTTTTTTTTCAGGGATGTCCGCTGGCTAGATTTATCATTTACACCTCCGGTTTAAAGTTATTTTAATAATGCTGTACAGTCACAATTTCCTCGTCCAAATGGACTAAAATCTCTTGAGTATTTGAAAGAGCGACCACACAAAACCTCTTCACGAGCCAGATGCAGGTTGGGCATCGCTGGTCTAGTTCTCGTTAAATCCGTCTGTTTGTAAAATGCCTTGTAAATTGTTGGTCTGTCTGTAAATTCGGCAACTGTGAAAAGATTTTCTAAATGAAACTGACAGTCGAGTTCACAAGAAGGTCAAGTGTGGTGTTTTCTCCATGGTTCAGGGAGACGTGCCGTGGGACAACAAGGACTTCCGCTATAGCTTGATGGCCGCAGGAGGAGTTGCGTCCGTCCTGCTTTACCTTTACCTCCGAGACCCCGGTCGAGAAATCACCTGGAAGGATTTCGTTCATCTCTACTTGGGCAGAGGACTGGTGAGGAGGAGACTGCTTGTTAGGAAAGTCAAAGCGGTGGTGGTGTAAATGGATTTAAAGTATTTTTATCTCTACTTTGTACTTCTAAAATAACAACTTTAATAAGCAACTTTTACTATCTACTTGACTACATTAGTGATTGAGTATCTGTACTCTTTACTCCACTACATTTGAATGGACACCGTTACTCGTTACATTGCGATTGTGCAAGTCTGCGTTTTTTTCCTACCACGCTTATATTTCCTGGGCGGACGAGGTGATATCGCCATCTGCAGGATGCTGAAGTTACTGGATGATGTTTATCAGCTAAATGCGATTCTTTTGTATGCACATTTGATTTGGACAGATTGATTTTTGATCTTTTATTTTTCATCTATTTTGATATCTATGTTCTGTCATTTTAAAACACTGAGGTGTTGAATTTCATTTCTATATTATGACATAAAACCTCAAAGTGTTTCTAGTTTTTTTTCACAATATTGGTGTTTTTTCTTTTTTAGCCTAAAATCATTATGAGTAAATGACTTTAAAATTGGGTACTTTGTGACTTTTACTCAAGTCTTCTTGGAATTGGTGACTCGTAACGAGATTTATTTTCACAGTAAGCTACTTTTACTCTCTACATCTCTTGAGCAGTGAAATTATAATAGCGTTTAGTTACAATCTGGTGACCTTTCAATTCTTGTTCTGTGTTTCTGCTCAGGTTGAACGTTTGGAGGTTGTGAACAAACAGTTTGTGCGGGTCATCCTGTTGCCCAGCGCTGAGACCGCAGGCGAGGTGGGTGATCCTCGTGTGTGTGTGTGTGTGTGTGTATTTGATGCTCTGCGTGTGGATCTTCTCAGAGCTACGTCTGGTTTAACATCGGCAGCGTGGACGCCTTCGAGAGAAATCTGGAAGCTGCTCATTACGAGCTGGGACTGGAATCATCCCATAGTACAGCAGTGGTCTACACTTCTGAGAGTGATGGGTGAGTATCACTGGTGATACAGTTTGTTTATCATCAGTTCACAGGGACCTAAATAAAAAAACAATTAAAAAAAATCCTAATGAATACAAGTATACACATTGATTGTGGGGTGGTACATTTTTTGGGTTTGAAATTGAAATTTATATCTCTCTGGAGCTATGGAATATTTACAAATGTTTTTCAATTAATTTCAACTAATTTCAATTAATAAAAATAACTTTATTAGCTTTCCTTCTGGGCCCCCACATTAAATGGTTAAAAATGTAAGTCCTTTTTTTTTAGCTCTCAATGTCTAAAGTGTAAAGTTTTTGTTAAATGAAAGATTAATACAATAATACATAAATGTCTTATATTATTAATGATTATAGACATAAAGGATTTATTCTTAAATCAATACACGTCTTTTTCCCTACAAATGAAAATGGAGAACCAAATCTGCCATGATCAAATTTAAGTGACAAAGGAAATGAATGCACTATTGGTTTTTGCCATTTTCTGTAGACAAACGAGTGAGCGCGTCTTAATTGTTGCTTTGCACAGTCATTGGTCGATTTGTGAAACGCTAGTTTTCTTTCCTCAGGTCGTTTCTGATGAGTTTCATTCCCTCTTTGCTGCTGATCGGCTTCTTGCTCTTCACTCTCCGTCGGGGTCCAGTAGGAGGAGGGATGGGCGGAGGCAGGGGCGGGCCCTTCAGCATGAGCGAATCAACCGCCAAGATGATGAAGGACAACATAGAGGTGAAGTTTAAGGATGTAGCCGGATGCGAAGAGGCCAAAGTGGAGATCCTGGAGTTTGTGAACTTCTTGAAGAACCCACAGCAGTACCAAGACCTAGGTGCTAAGATTCCCAAGGTAAACGCTGAGCGATCAACACGTTAAATCACTTTTACTGTAGTATAGTCTCAGCAGATGTTGTTTATCCGGCTCTCTCAGGGTGCCGTGTTGTCCGGTCCTCCCGGCACAGGCAAGACGCTGCTCGCCAAAGCCACCGCTGGAGAAGCCAACGTCCCTTTCATTACCGTCAACGGCTCCGAGTTCCTCGAGATGTTCGTTGGCGTTGGTCCAGCCAGAGTATGTTAGATTTTTTTGGTGTTCGGTTTCTTATTAATAGAAACTAAAATGCCATATTTACACGAATATAAGAGCCTCTTTTTTTTTTTTTTTTTTTACCATTTTAGAGGCTCAAAAACGTTGGGGGGGGTGCTTTAAATATTCATGTAAATCTAAGTCCCCATTTCTTCCACATTTGAAGTCCGGATCAATCACAAATTAATGGAAATACGTTGTCTTCATGCTTCGCTATTGTGTCCTCTTCTATTCCGTTAAATAATGGTTCCGGAGGCAGACCTGACTATAATAATAATAATAATAATACATTCAATTTTATTTATTTGTTTTTATAAAAAAAAACGCTTTTATTTAAATATACGCTTTTATTGGCCCAATAACAGAAATAGAGAACCAACACTTAGCAGTGGCTAAACGACATGTTGCCGTACGTTCTTGTGGAATCTAATTTAAATTTATAAATAACAAATGTACCAGAAGACCAGAAGTAATACAAAAACTAATGTAGAATTTGCCATTTCTTCTGCTCACCTGTAACTGAAGACCCGGTGTTCTAAAATTTCGTGATACACGGGCGAATTTTCTACATCGCGTGTTGTACAATTACGTTACGTTCTAGCCACCTCGGGTAGTAAAACGAATAGTTATATCTGTCTTAAACTATACGTTTTAGCTGTGTTAATTAGACAATCATGCTAAAATAAAATGAAGAATATCAAGAATCAAGTTTAATGAAGTTTAAACATTTTCAACGAATGTTCACAAAATGTACAATTGACGTGACAGTTAGGATATTTCCTGCTCAGTGACTGTATATATAGTTTTCATATTTAGGAATGCACTTAAATTATATTAAAAGAATAAATATTATCATTGCATAAGTGTATGTATTTTTTAAACACGCGTGCGCATAGTGTGATGTATGAAATTTTCCCATGTAGGAAAGTATTTTAGAACACCGGCACTGAAACAACACCAAAAACCCAGAATAAACCCATATATGGGCAAAGCAAGTGGAATCATAGCACCCCCTACTGGAGATATACTCTGCTAGAAATAATATCTAACCATTAGTGCGTGAACATTGCCCTGTTCTAGGTGAGGGACATGTTTGCGATGGCGAGGAAAAACGCTCCCTGCATCCTCTTCATCGATGAGATTGATGCTGTGGGGCGGAAGAGAGGCAGCGGGAATTTCGGAGGGCAGAGTGAACAAGAAAACACGCTCAATCAGCTCCTAGTGGAGATGGATGGTAAGAGACGGACCTCTGGGTCTGTTTTATTATCTACCAGTTTTAATTGGACTTTTGTCATTTCTGACCGTATAGATGCGAGGTCCCGCTTTGATCATTCAGACACTTTTTGGTCTCCACAGGTTTCAACACAAGCACTAATGTGGTGGTTCTGGCTGGAACAAACAGGCCCGATGTCCTGGACCCGGCCCTGATGCGACCCGGGAGATTCGACAGACAGATTTACTTGGGTAAGATTGTTTTTCCCATCTGCAAACTACATGTCTTATTTTTAATAGATGATTTATTAAATAATAAGTTTTACATACTGAGGTGTGTAATTGTCTGAAAACAATACTTGAGTAAAAGTACCTTTTTTATCGCTAATTTGTACTTTTAAAATAACAACTTTAATAAGCAACATACTCCATCACTAATGTAGTCAAGTAGAGAGTAACTGTACTCTTTACTCCACTACATTTGAATGGACACTTGCCGTTACATTGCGTCCATTACAAGTTAAAAGTCACCAAATAAAAAGTTTTACTTACTGAGGTGTGTAATTGTCTGAAAACAATACTTGAGTAAAAGTACCTTGCTAACCTTAAGTTAAAAGTTTCCAATTCTAAGAAGAGTTGAGTAAAAGTCGTGTCCCATTTTAAAAGAACTTGACTATTTCACTCATGCTGAATTTAGGCTAAAAAACGCCAAGAAATGTGAAAAACAAGAAACTTTTTTTGATGAGGTTTAATTTCCAAATAGAGAAATTAAATTTAACTCCTCAGTGTTTCAAAATGGCAAAGCAAAATGGGAAAAAAAGAAGTCCGGCTCAGCCAAACTCAAATGTGCTAATAAGTGCAAATTTAGCTAAATAATTTAGCTGATAAATGGTATCCAGTACCTTCAACATCCTGCAGATGGCGATATCATCTCATTCGCCAAAGAAATTAACCTTGGATGAAAAAAGATGTCGACTTGTCGCGCATTATCACAATGTAACGAGTAACGGTAAGTGTCCATTTAAATGTAGTGGAGTAATGATATACAGATACTCAATCACTAATGTAGTCAAGTAGAAATGCAAGAGAATAGTAACGACGTCCATTTACACAACTACTTTACACCTCAGCATACATATGTAGAATTTTATTGTACGGTAATTTCTGAGTCATCATTTCTTACATTTATATTTAAAGTTGCAATTTTAACAACTACTGGTCAAACCAAAAGCTCCACATTCGCTTCTTTCACTGGAGATTCTGATGCTGAGTTGGTTATGGATTCCTTTATTCTTCGATCATCTTTAAAGTGTATCTGCCGTATTTCAGGACCTCCTGACATTAAGGGCCGGGCATCGATATTTAAAGTGCACCTGCGGCCCCTCAAGCTGGACCCCGCTCTCGACAGCAACGCCATTGCCAGGAAAATGGCCGCCGCCACACCCGGATTCACTGGTATTCTACTAATTATTCTGGGATCAAAGATCGTCTCATATTTTACTGCTTTTCATTTCACGTTTTCTGCGCTTTTCTGTACCGTCTTTCGACTTTAGGCGCCGACATCGCCAATGTGTGTAACGAGGCGGCTCTCATCGCGGCCCGGCATCTGAATGAGTTCATCGGTGTGAAGCACTTCGAGCAGGCCATCGACAGGGTCATCGGGGGTAAGCACCCCTTTTTCGAAATGTTTACGTTTAAAAACTTGATTACATATATGGGCGTAAATATACTCTGGAAGAAGTAAGACGTAACTAAATACAGTACAATAATTTATATTACAACAAACAAGTACTACAAACCACGACCGGGATAGCTTAGCTTAGCGCAATCGGCTACAAACGAGTCCAATATGTCATTGCAGAAACGGTCAAAAATGAAGAACACGGGCAAAGAGTAAAGAAAAAAATCCAAGTAACAGACACAATCAAAACGCTCAGTCGCTCCACAGGGGATAATAATCCTTTCTCTTCACACGGCGTCAGATAAACAGAAACAGGCCTGAACTTGAAACAATTGCTCTGTGCATGTGTGGAGTATGACTGGAGAGCAAAGGATCTTGGGAAATGAAGTCCTGACCACTAGAATCGGCTTTTTGTTATCTATTATTCAAGTAAAATGAGGTCAAAATGATACAAGTCACAAGTTAGGTTTGTTAAATAAAGATAAAACAGTATTTTCAAGACAATCTACCACTTCTATTTGGCTTTTTCCTTATCAGCGAATCATCAATATTAACAATTGATTGAACCAGAAATGTTAATGAAAAATAACAAATTTATAATAAATAATTCATTTTAATTTTAGGGTAATAATACACCAAATTTTGACTCTAATCTTTAACTTGTGAGTGAATCATTTCGAGTCATTCGTGCATTTTGTTCAATTACGTTTCATTAATTTGTTGTATATTTACAGAAAATAAACTGATGTTGACAGTCGACTAGACAGACACTTAGTATTATGTAAACATATGTGAAATCAAACAAAAATGATATCAATAATCAAATAAGATGAAATCCGACCACACTCAATTCCTTGATGTTATTGCAACTTGGCCAGTTTTCTGTGTGATTAAAATGTGATTAAAATGGCGACGTTTCATTTTGGTTTTATTTAGTCAGACCTTTAAACATGTATTTTACAACAAATGTACAGTGCTGGAAAACCTGAACATGGACCATGAAAGTGCTTGAAGTGAATTTGGATCTTCACTTCATGTTCTGCTTCATCCTTCAGGTTTGGAGAAGAAAACGCAAGTGCTGCAGCTTTCGGAGAAAAAGACGGTGGCTTTCCACGAAGCCGGACACGCTGTGGTGGGCTGGTTCCTCCAACACGCTGATCCTTTACTTAAGGTGACATCCCATAATACCTTTACATCACTTGATTTTTCTCTTCAGACAAACTGAAGATTTTTGTTTTGATGACAGAAAGGATCAAGTTGTTTTTATCAGATGTAGAATTGGTCACACCAGAATCACTGATTTATATTTATTAATGGGTGAAGAAAAACCACTTTGCGATCGGTGCGTGAATGTCTTGTCTGTTAATCAAATTAGCTTTATTTATAAAGAACCGATGTACTAAATAAACACTCGTTTAAATACTGTAAAATAATTTAGTATGATTTTTGTTCAATTTGCAATGTATTGTCTTTGTTTTTTTTAACTCTCCGAGGTCCAGTCGCACTTTTTTCAAGATAAAACACACAAAAAAGTCGATTTTTTTTTACTTGCATATAATTGTTATACATTAATTGTATGTTTGAAGTACATATTTGTTTAGGTTACACTGTTAATAAAAACAGGACATTGTGTTTTTTGTAAAAATAATAATAATAAAACTAAAACGTGCGTTTTTCTTTCTCTTTGTCAGCTGAAAACGAACTGTACCTTAATAAATACTTATCACTCTAACATGAAACATATGTCTACAGAAAGCTTTGAATGTCTGTTTTTAATAACAAGTGTAAGTAAATACAGTGTTGTCTGTTTATCTCATCCCTATGAATTTAAAGCTTCGGCTTTTTGAACAAAGCTTGAAAAGGTGAAAAGTAAGTCAGTGTCAACTAAACACTTTGCGCCTAAGTGACAACACCTGAACTCAATGACTGTGAGCTGCTGATCTTAGTGAGCCGCACCTGGAGAGCGTGCGCAGCTCACTTGGTTCTATTCATTGCACATGAATCACAGTTGCATTTTTTTTTTTAAACTTTCTGCGGTTAATAAAATGGATCCGATTAAGCACTTAAAATTAAATCACGTGCGTTAACGCGTTAACTTTGACAGCACTAAATTAAACTTGAACTAGGTCTTTAACCTACGTATCATGCCTTTTCGAGACCTGTCACGTGACTGTGCGGATAACGTTTATTTTTCCGTTGGTTGTGGTAGGTTTCTATAATTCCGCGAGGGAAGGGTCTGGGCTACGCGCAGTATCTCCCTAAGGAGCAGTACCTCTACACCCGCGAGCAGCTGTTCCACAGGATGTGCATGATGTTGGGAGGACGTGTGGCCGAGCAGTTGTTTTTCGGCCGCGTCACCACCGGCGCTCACGATGACCTCAGAAAGGTGACGCAGTCGGCGTACGCACAGGTACGAGCACCGTCTACATCGAGAGAACTTCACTGATCACACAGCGGGGAAATTGGGTTGCCAGAGCCGCCACCAATGACAGCGAGAACTTGATCATAACTTCCATGCAGAGTTGGAATCAGGAATAGCCTAAAAAGTAATAGGAAAAATGGTATTATTAAAATAGTGATAAGAAACAACAGCTTTGATACATATATTATAAAATGGTATTTTGGTTGTTTTTTGTTTTTCGTACAACTAACGTTTTCTTCAATAATTTAATAGACACATAAATTGAATGTTATATACTATATAAAATTATCACATAGTGGACTTCTGGTTTTGTGAGTTGTATTAGAGACATTTTCTATAAATAAAATGTTCTAATTTTGCCACAAATTCTCCATCAGATTCTTCTGGTTTTGTTTCTTTTGATCTTCTGTTTTTTTTTTTCCTTTTTGATTGTAGTGGATGATCTGTTTTTATTACGTGTGACAAAAAGAATCTTTTCTAGAATCTGACTCTTTTTTTTTTTTTTTTTTTTTACCTGTGTGTATTACACCGTTTTTAACAAGGCAATGCCAGATTTGGCCTTTAGAAATATTTATTTCTTCCTTATAAAATAAGCAACAATAAGCCATTATCCAAGAGCTTTATACAGACAGTAAGCATCTTTAAATAATTTATTACTGTACATATTTTTTTGTTTATTAAATTGTAAACTTTAAGAATTCTTGTTGTAATTATTTCAATACCTTTACAATTTACACAACCCTAAATACTTCAATTTTACTTTCTAATTTTGTTCCTTTTGGATTTGCCTTCTGATTTCGTTTATATTTGATCCGCCTTCTGTTTTTTTTTTTTTTCCCTTTTTGATTCGCTTTCCAATTTTGTTCATTTTGGATACGACTTTAAATTTGGTTCATTTTGAATCCGACACTCAATTTTGTTCATTTTAATGTTAAGTTAATTTTAGTTGGAATTTAGTTCAATCATTGTGCTGTAGAATTGTTTGCTTCTCATTAATGAGAAAGAAACAAACTGCACAAACCTCATCTTGGCCTGAAACTTGATTAAATATTACCGTTACGGAAATGTAATATTGTGTCTAAAAAAATGAATTTGTGAGGAGTCGGTGGGAATCTAATGCAGTCTAACCAGTGTTTGTTTACTCGCCATTTGATTACACTTTTCGTTTGGATGACTGCAAAAATGAAATATGACAATTTGCTTTTGCGTTAACAGATTGTGCAGTTTGGCATGAGTGAGAAAGTGGGGCAGGTGTCTTTCGATCTGCCTCGGCAAGGTGAGATGGTCCTGGAGAAGCCGTACAGCGAAGCCATGGCGGAACTCATCGATCAGGAGGTCCGAGAGCTCGTGGACCACGCCTACAGGACCACCATGGAACTGCTCAGTGAGAAACGGGACCAGGTTGAGATGGTGAGTGGTGCATCTGATCAGTCAAAGTGATTGTGTACAGTCTGAGACTGATCTGAGAACCGCTTTTGTCTCTTAATGGGGTTTCGTTTAGATTGGAACACTTGCTGTTTTTTTGTGAAATGCAGCATATGTATATACAGTTATACAGTGGTACCTCACTTTACTAAATTAATTCGTGCCGACAGCAGTTTCCTAAAATTAAAATTGTGTAAAATTAAAATTGTCAAATGAAAATTTTGTAAAATGGATATTTCATATAATGGAAATGTTGTAAAATTGGTCACTTTTTGCTTGTAACTCCAATAATACGTCCCAAGCTTCAAATGTTGTTATAACAAGATACAAAATTGTAATAACTGTAGTAAAAAACATGTTACATCTGCCATCTCGAATTCCACAATAATTGATATAGCCGAAAAAGCACAAAACCAGTGACATCACTAAGATGTTAGCCGAGCATCTCACCATCTTCACCAAAAGTGACGTCATCTCGTCCTGCGTGAAGCATCAGCGCTTCCGGAAGTAATAAGTCTGTAACCGTGTTACTTCTGTAAAAGTGTTTTTTTTTTGTATGGGGACAAAAAAATCTCTGCATTTTAGTGGTAAGAAAAAATAGAGCTTATTCTTGATACTACAGCATTTGGCTTATCATATAGTAAAATATTTTCAGAAACCGAGACTGTTTTCTCAACGACGCCCTTCGTAAAGTGAGGAATTTGTTAACTGAGTCATTTGTAAATTGAGGTATGACTGTATATGCACAAGTTGGTTTGCATAATGGGTTTCAGCTGCAGTGACACACAGTTCTGCTCGTTGTAGGTCGGGAAACGTCTCCTGGAAAAAGAGGTTCTGGATAAAGCCGACATGTTGGAGCTGCTGGGAGCCAGGCCCTTTGAGGAGAAGTCCACCTACGAAGACTTTGTGGAAGGCACCGGAAGCTTTGAAGAAGACACGAGTCTTCCGGAAGGTCTGAAGGACTGGAACAGTGAGAGGAAGGAGAAGAGTCCAGATGAAGGTTCGGCTTCACAGGAGAAAAGAGCCGCGTAGAACCGGGTTCCTCCTCAATGCCTTAATGTGCGTCACGCAGGCCTGAACCATTTCAGAACTCTGCTTTTAAATCAACGCCATAGATTTATTTTCTTTAATATATTCTTTAGTCATTTCTATTGTCGCGATGATACCGATTGTAGTGGATGATCTGTTTTTATTACGCGTGACAAAATAATTTTTTCTACAATCTGACTCTTTTGTTTTGTTTTTTTGTTTTTTTTTTATTTTGTGTGCTTACACCGTTTTTAACAACGCCATGCCAGATTTGGCCTTTTGAAATATTTATTTCTTCTTTACAAAATAAGCAACAATAAGCCATTATCCAAGAGCTTTATACAGACAGTAAGCATCTTTCAATAATTTATTACTGTACATATTTCTTTGTTTATTAAATTGTAAACGTAACTTTAAGAATTCTTGTTGTAATTATTTCAATGCCTTTACAATTTACACAACCCTAAATACTTCAATTTTACTGAGTAATTAGCCAAGTATAAATGATTAGCTTTGTGGTAAAACTGAACACAATATTTTATCTAGGATGTTAAAGTTTCTGCAAATGGAGGGATAATTGTCAGCATTAGGTAATATGTATATTTAATTATGTAATTAATAAATATATAAATAATTCAATTTTATGTAAGAGCTTTATAACAATAAGCATATATACATAATTTATAACTGTTTACATTGTTTGTAAATGTAAAATCAACTTAAATTCTTCTCGTATATATTTTAATACCTTACAATTTACACTTTTATTTAATATTTGTCTTACAAAATACTTGTAAATAAATAAATGCAAATTATAAATAAAATGAATCATGAGCAATAAGCCAAGAATACAATCTGAGTATCCATAATACTACACACACTGCAGTTGCCTTACTATTTACATAATTTAAAAACATACTTTAATTATATAAAATAATATTCATATAAACAAATTCATACAATAGTATGACTGCATTATTCATTTTTTTTATTATTAAATATTTGGCACATTCTTGTTCTGCTTACAGTTTCCGCTGATTCTGTACATCATTCACACCAGCCGGTCAAGTTATGTCATACGCACAATACACATTAAGAACTTGATTTTTCAACAAAAACAAACAAAACAAAAAACCAGCAAAAAAACTAATCAAAACAAAACCAAAGCAAAAAAAAAAAAAAAAAAAAACAATTCCAAACAAAAAACACAACAAAACAAAACCAAGAGCAAATAAAAACAAAACAAAACACCAAATCAAAACAAAAACCTAATCTAAACAAAAAAAAAAGGAAACATAAAAAACAAATCAAAACATAAAACAAAACCACAAATCAAAACAAAAACACAACGAAACAAAACACCAAATCAAAACAAATAATCTAATCAAAATAAAACACAAGACAAATCGACGCAAAAAAAAAATATATATCAAATCAAAACAAAGACCAAATCAAAACAACGGCTTCACAGTTTCCTCCAGGTTTGCAGTGTCAGTGACGGGCGTGGCCGGCGACTCCAGGGTTAAGGCTGCTGAGACTGGGAGCGTTCGATCTTCAGCATCGGCTCCGTGTTCTCAGAGTCGCTGTGATGCTTCCGGTCCCTTGATGATTGTTGTTGTTCTCTTCCTCCTCGTGTCCAAGACGGCGACTGAACGTAAGCGCTGTGCGGAAATCGAGCCAATTGCGGATTCTGCCGACCTGCGGCACAGAAACACAAACTAGTATTTTACCGGTAAAGCGCCATTCACACAAGCGTTTATAACATTTGCCGTATGTTTTCGAAATGCGGTCGCTAACGTACTGAACTTCTACTTATGCCGGCAATCTTCGTTCCGCGTTCACACGGGGCAGTTTGACGGCAATTTACCGGGAACGTTACAAATACCCTTGACGGAAAATTGCCGGAACAAATTTCCCGGCATTTGTCTGTTCACACATGCCCGTGTAGGTGCCAGATCGCCTCGGGGTCCCGCGACTAGGGATGACGTCACACTATTTGATTGGCTGTAAGTCGGCACGATGACGTGTAAGATAGTGATTGGTCCAGACAAATCACGTGGCCAGATAAGATGGTCATTGGTCCAGGCGAAATGCGAAGCTATAAAAAAATTCTAATCGAAATTTTCCACTACATTGCAGAAGGGACGTATCAAAATCTCGCCCTCACTTAGTTCTGTCAACGTTTGTAAGGGTAAACGTAACCTTTGCAATCAAATGTTTGGACGCTGTTTTTGATTGTTAACAATTATTAGTCATCGATATGACTGATTATAGTTATCAATACGTAAAACCGACATTTGGCCAAATTAAACCAGACTGTACAGCATAAATAAATGATTTCTATACTGTCATGCATTTACTCATGTAGTAATATTAATGTCAGACACAACAAACAATTGTCACACGTTAAATAAAAAAAATGGCATTTTTAGCGACAAGGGCAAACAACTTTAGGTTTCAAAAGTAAAAAGTAAAACGAGAACAACAATACCACGAGCCTGAGAACATCTCCATGATACGTGGATACGCAAAGACGCTATGTGAAAAAGTTATTTTAAAAAAAATGTAGATTCTTTACGAGTTTAAAAAAATTTGGGGGAAAAAAAAGAACCAAAATGGTGTGACTAGTCCAGAATCATTTCTTTGTATATTCAATGTAGTACATTTTTTAAATTTGATTTTTTTTGTTGTGGCACACATCAATTTTATTTCTACACTACATGCAAAAAAACCAAGAATACGGAACACACTTGCTGGAGATTCGGAGTGGGTCTCTTCATCCGAGTCAGCAAACACCTCCCCCAGCTCCTGGTCGGACATGTCCGTGAGCTCCGTCAGGTCCAGAAGGTCAAAGTGCACCTCCAGTGAGGACACGCTGCTCAGAGGCTCTGGGACGGAGCAGATGGACTTCAACATCTCAGAATTTAAAATAGATACATACCGTATTTACACGAAGATAAGCACCCCCTGACTTTTTCAGTTAAATTCAATAAAACTTCCATCAATGGGTGAACGTAAGCCCCGCCCTACTTTCTTGCTGCTATGTCCATATATGGGCGTGTTCCGGTTTTCATGCTGCAGCGGTAGTTATTTTTGTATTGTATTTAATTATAATTTTTTCCTTGAGTGTTATTCAGCCACTGCTAAGTGTTGCTGCGTGGATAAGGTTTCTTTTTATTTCTGCTATTCAGGTAAATCTATTTTTTAATACATTTTAAATTTGGTTGCCCGAGACGTAAGGTAGTAAAGAAGCAGTGTTGGGCGTTACTGTAATTCAATTACTTTATCACTAAAACAATTACTGTTCATTTTTAGGTGATGTAATTACAGTTACTTACCATGTACTTGCATTACATTGTAAAATAATTACAAAATGCTGAATCTCATTAATTTTATTTTATTATGTTATTTTTTTTTTATCCTATGGTAAAAGTAATTTAATTAAAAAAGTCACTAATTACTTTACAATTTTGGAAAGTAACTTATCCAACACTGTAGAGAAGCTTGTTATTCAGTCACTTCTACGTGTGACGTCAATAAAAGCACATAAGCAAAACCATTCATTAAAGAAAGAAAAGAGGACACAAAAGACGACGTATTTCCGTTTATTTGTGATTGCGCCTGACTTTAAAATATGGGGAAAAAGTGCATACAGTGCATATCTGAATAATGCACATATAAGCATTCCCTTCTTAAGCTTTTAAAATTGGAAAGAAATGCTAGAGTGCTAATATTAGCGTAAACCCGATATCTGTGATCTGCTCGCTTAAGTTGCTACTTACGACGCTTTTCACTGATAAGGACCTGACTGCCATGATGCGAAGGAACACCAACATGTTCTCCTAAGGCCTTGTGGAATGGCTCGTTCGTAAGGCAGGCAGAGCTGGAGGACTTCAGAAGCTTCTGGAACTCTCGGTCTCGAACTGGTTCTACAAAGGAAAGAAAAGTGTAGGCGAGATCATCTCGTGTTGTTTTGCAGATGATAAAATGCCGTATGTTTGCGTATATAAGCACAATGTTTTTTTTATTCGAATTTTTCCACGCTCAAGAACTTGAGGTGTGCTTAAAATCGCCGATTTCAATAATGCGTTTTTCCGTATTTCAAGTCAGGAACAATCACAAATAAACAGAAACACGACGTCTTATGCAGCAGCGCGTGTGCGTCTTTAAATATTGCGTAGGCAGACGTGCTAAAAAGCTACACTTAACAGAGACAAAATAACACATAGTAGTAAGATTAAACTAAATACACTCATTAATATTACAACAAACAGGGACTACAAACCATGACTGGGTAGCTTAGCTTAGCACTAATAAACAAGTCCAATGTGTCATCGCAGAAAGAGTCAAAACAGTCAAAAATGAAAAACACGGGCAAGAAGTAAAAAAAATCCAAGGAACAGACACAATCAAAACGCTCGTTCTGCTAAACGGGGGATAATAATCCTTCACCACGATTCTCTTTACACAGCGTCAGATAAACACAGTTGCTGGTGCAAAGGCTCTTGGGAAATGAAGTTCTGACCACCAGAATCGACTTTTTGTTATCTATTATTCAAGTAAAATGAGGTCAAAATGACACGAGTCACAAGTTAGGCTTGGCAAATAAATAAAAAAATAGTATGTTTAGGAGAAAATTACCGTAATTGAACCAGAAATGTTAAAAGCTAAAAATAAATGTTTTTTTTGGGAATTTGTATTTTGTGCCTGAAAAATCAGGGGGTTCTTATATTCGTGGGGTGCTTATATTCATGTATATACTGTCATTTCTGGTGCAGACGTGAGCAGCCTAAGGTCACGGGGTCATGAGGGTGAGTTTGTCAATATGGCCACTAGGGGCAGTGTTGAAATTGTACACAAACATTGTTGAACACACAAACCCGGAGCAGAGGGCAGCCTTCAGCCGTGGTGTTGGGGTCAGTGTCTTGCTCAAGGACACAGTTGTAGAACCAGTCAGAGAAGAATTCAAACCTGCAATCTCCATCTTCTGGACCACAACTGCCACAACTTTGCTTTCAATCCAATAAAAGACGAGTTGAGAACTAAACAACTCAACTATAGTAAGTTCAATCACTTGATACCCATGTCACATTTGCTATCGTGTTCTTGCCGCTGCCAAAGAGGGAAACAGAAGACGCTTTTGTTTTAGAGTGTCAAGCCTTCTATTGGTTTCGTCGATTTCAAAAAAATCGTTTTTGAAAATTCCAAAATCGGAAGTTCACACACGGTGAGACAAATGGCAGAAGATCATCTGATGTTCCCCGTAGTGGTTCATTCTTGACTCATCTTGTTTTATTCCTGCCCTTCGAATGCTGCGATAGATCAATGACGAAGAAAAAAAAAAAACATCTTCTAGCCTAAGAAATACTTGCAGAAGACTGAAGTGATGATTTGGACTTTTGCTTCTCCGCAGTCCGGGTCATCCCTCCTTTACGCACGCAGAACGCATCTTAACGCTGCCTTTGGAATAAAAAAACCCATTTGTTTAGCATAAGTGCAAATATCGATCAGTGGATTGATCCTCAGCCAATCCTAATCTGGATTAGGTCCTAATCTATGTTATTCCCAAACGCCTTGAGTTGAATCTACACGTGCAAGGTGTATTTTTAGCATCATCTGCCACCACACAAGTCCCAAAGCGTTGACTTTAAGAAAAAAATCTCAATGTCAAAATCTTCAAAGAGGACGGCGTTCCCAAGCAAATCCCGTTTGCAGGCGACCCTAAATGCACCGTGATTTACAACAACTGCACATTGAAGAAGCCGTATCTCGTCCCGCCAATAAAGAGCGAGCTACTGTACAGCGGAATACTGTAGTGATTTACAGTAGACCTTTACCTGCAGCGCGAGAGTCTCTCTGAGCCTCCATGGATTCTGCCGTAGTGCAGAGATAATATTGGCGTCACCAACAGGATTAGCAGCTCCTGCTTCTGCTTCTCCAGCCCGACATGCACCGTCACTCCTCTGCTCCCATTGTCACCGCAGCCCCGCTGGAGACAGACGGAGAGAGAGGGGGAGAGGAAGAGAGAGAGAGAGAGAGAGAGAGGAAGAGGGTGGTGCCTTCAGGAGAAAGAGCTTGCGTCGAGAAACCAGGAGCGCAAACACAGCATTAAAAAAAAAAACACCGTTAGCGAAATGGTAACGGTGATGCATTCTAGGTCTTAGATTGTATTTTATAAACAACGGTGTATATACTGTATATCAGTGCTGTCAAACGATTTTTAAAAAAATTAGTTGATCACACTTCCCCAACCAAATTAATCACGATTAATCACAAATAATAATTATTATGTAGCATTATTAATTATTTATTATTAACAACTATTAATAATAAGAATAAGTATATAATTTTGTAATCTTGAATATTGAAGTGTAAAATATCAATTCATGTAAACTCAACACAAAAACACTTTGTGATATAGCCGTTATCGACTAAAGAAAACAATGGTTGAGCCGGTCATAATTAAAATAAAAAAAGAAAGAAAAGTGAACACCGGTCACATTTAAGGAACAAAACAAAGCTGAAATTCATTTGAGAGTCGTCTGAGAGACTGCGAATAATTGCACTGCACTTTGTTCTTTCTATAAGTGTGCCGTGATTTCAGCTTTGCAAAATACTGTACACATAATACTGAATGGTTTGAAGTGAAACTTGAAAACCAGTTTCTGTTAAGTGTCGCGGCGTCTAATGTTTGTTTATTTCTGTTATTGAGCTAATAAAAGCTTGTACTGTAGCACGTCTGCCTACGCACCATTATTTAACATTATATAGACGCACACGCGCTGCTGCATAAAGACGTGTTTACGTTTATTTGTGATTGTTCCTGACTTGAAAATGGGAACCAGATATGGAAAATGTGAGCTTATATTTACTTTTATATAACTATTTGAAATTGGCAATTATGAGCACCCCCCCCAAGTTTTTGAACATCGAAAATTTGGAGAAAAAAAAAGTGTGTGTGTGGGGGGGTGCTTATATTCGCGTAAATACGGTACATCACAGAAAAAAAGGGTAAATGTATCTCTAGTAAATCTACTTTGCTTTAATCTTGAATTGACTAAGTAATCTGAATTGACTGATTTAATCTGACTAACTAAAGTAATCTTTAGTTTATATTAAATATTTAAAGAGACTGTAAATCTTTTAAAAGATTGGAGGTCATGGATAGTAGACACAATGTGATTCTCGAACATCAATTAATAATGTTCTTCATACTTAAATATATATATATATTTTTTTTTAAATATGCCATGGCTCATTGGAACAAAGTACCAGTAGTTCACTTTCTAAAAATCTTTAGGTTTGTTGTGTAACAACAATAGATTATTAGGTTATAACAATTAGCATACAACTCTCCACACTAGTCTAACATGTCTCTTTCTTTGGCATTTAATATTTTCACTCTACATTGTTACAAAATGTGGCCTTTTCTAGAAACATTTGCGTTTGTGTGATTTATTTTCAAACAAAACTTTACATTATACTCTTATACATTCAATGTGTTTTCCCTCCATTCACCTATTTACTGTTCAATAAACAATACGCATATATATTTGTCTTGTGTTTCTTTGTACTTTCCTACAGTATAATCTTCTTTCAGATATAGAGTGAACCTTTTAAAAACAAAATATTTCTGCTTGCCGTTATAGTCATATTTTTGAACGCACTGTAATGTGCAATAATTAAACATTAGATAAAACTATTAAACCTAATGTAATTGTGCACATGACAACAGCTTTCCACGTGTGCACGTCAACACAAAATAAAAAGTCCAAACCCCAATTTTGCTTCTAGCAGATACATTTTGTACAATGTCCTGTTTCATAAATTAATAAAAATCTTTTATTAAGAGTTAGGCAAACACATACTGTACAATAACACGCTTTCACGGTTGCCATATAGACGCGGTCGGTGACGTCCGCAGCCTCGGCGAAACAAAAAACACATTATCGCTTTATCTCAAGTGCGCGTGCGCAGAAAGGGGGGAGGAGTCGCTGGAGAAAAAGGTGAATGGTTGTTATGACGAGCTAGCTAATCATATGGCGAAAAGCAAGATTAAAAACGTCTTTAACAGCCAAACGCACTGCTGTACATATACTCTAAACTGTTAACGATGACTTCAAGACAGAAAGCACCTTTCTTTCCGTATGTATAGCTCCTGAATCTGAGAGCGATAGGGTCGGTTCCTCTGATCTCTTGAAGCATTAGCATGCTAGCATGCCCTCTGATTTTATATCGCTCCTGAGCGCCGATATCGACCCAAATTCTCCCAAATCCCTCTATTCCAAAGGTAAGAGTACGGCTGTGTAATGCTCTGTTTGCTCTTTTCGTGGTAATTTCGCCGTAGCTACAACGTTTGGCTGCGAGAAACGCGAGTACTAACGTCAGCACGAAAAGAGCATGCGCAAGTGTTTAGAACACAAGGCAAGTTTGATATCTTACGGTGTTTTGGTGAGTGACGTTATATGTGTAAACGCGTGACTGGTCGGCGTTTGAATACGTGTGCGCGAGTGTACGCGCGCGCGATCTGTGTAAAGACAACACGGCCAAGTTGCACCTAGCGTAAATCATTTTAGACGTAAGTGTTGTGTTTTTGCAAGGATTCTAGTTTATATGCTCGGACAACACGTGAGTAGAAGACGATGTGTGGTGTGTTGACGTTGGAGATCTTAAAGAGTTTTCAGCTTTGTATTTACTATGCCAACGTGCTGTGAGTAACTATCGTCAACAGGTTAATTTGTCAAACAAATGTGTAATTTCCTGATATATTATCAAAACACACTTGAAAACGATGCTTTTTGTGTGCAAAGCAGACATGGAGAGTTACAAACACTTTTACTTTACGGGTTAGACCACGCCCCCAATACTAAAAGCACTGTTTGGCAAACATTACTAACATTTACTGAGTTGTATTAAAACAAAGCTGTTGGTCAGTGCTGGTGTAAGCAGGGCTGAGAAAGGCACTTTAATGAGATCAGTAAACGCCACAGGATTTCTAAATCCTATTGTGTCTAGTGTGTCAGTCCAGTAAAGGAAACGCTGTAATATATTTCACTTTACGGTCAACGTTAGAACACTACAATGAGTATTTTTGTTATATCAAAAGAACAAACATCAATGAAATGGGTTTTTTTCCCCTCATGACCACCGTAACCTTTTTTTTTTTTTAATTATCTAGGATCACCTCCATTTCGTTAAAAAGTTATTTTTTAGTTGGTGGATTTTTCTGCAAACTGTTAATTTTTCTATTGCCCTGTTTTTTTTACTTCAACTGCAGAATATTATACAGAATTGAAGTTCGATTTTTTTTTTTTTCTCTCGGATGATTTATAATTAACCGAAAGCTTTGTCTGAAAACTGACTCGTAGTTTCTTCCAAAAATTGTGGTTTTATTATGGCATTGCAGTGACAAAAAAGACACGTTAAGTAAAGTGAGTTTTTGGTCAAGAAGGCGTGTCCAGTGTCTCTCACTTCATTCAAACCAACAATTCTAATGAGATTTATTTTTCTATACAAGAATAGTCTGCTGCTTGGTGACTTTTAATTTAATTTCTAACGGTAAACATTAAACCAGTTCAACATGAGTCAGTTGAATCAGTGTTTTAATTGAGTATTTTACGAGTATTAATTTAAGTCAGAAAAAATGGCATCTCTTCAAACGACTTTTTGGGCAGTGCTATTATAGCCGATGCCGCTTTTTAACAGCAAGGTTTGGTTTGTACTTAAAAATCCAAGTTTGTTTTTTTCATGTAGTGTACTTTTAACTTTAGCAGTATTTTGGCAAATATGGATCATATTTTACCAGTACTTTTAACTAGTACTCTGCATCTGTTTGCCCTGTATTACTCTAAACAAATTACAGGAATATTGTATTTCTATTTATATTGTTTCAAGTGCTATTTTCATTTAGTAACTTCTTTGGAAGTCAATATGATTTGTGTTTTACCAATATCATTATAGTATGGGATGTAGTATATATAGTATGTTGTTTTTTGCATGATTACAGATAAACCTTTACTTAAAACAGATTATAATCATATTAATATTTGCACGCACCCAGTATGAGTATACATTTTTACCTAAACATTTCTATACATAAGTTCTAATGACCATATCGATGGAATCAGATTAGTGCCAAAAATATCAAACGATATTATAAATATCAAAAAGACACAAACGAAAATTCTTCACTTTTACGTTTGTTTTTATTTTCTTTTTTGCGCCTGCAATTACCTTTTGTGTTTGTTTTTTTTTCATTAGCAGTGATGACGTTTTCGTTTGAAACTTTTTTTTTTTTTCCGCTTCAGATTTTTCGTTTTTTAATTTTTTTAACTGAACGGGATCTAAAAGTGTTTTTCCCCCCTCTGTTTTCTCATTTTTAATTTATCGACATTTATGTTCCCGTTTCTAAAATGCTGGCCAGTAAAGCACGAGTGTGGCCTTCTGCTCGGCCTCAGGTTTTCTTCTTCATTGTGATTGGCTGCCTTATCAATCGCTGCCCAGGTGGAGGACAATCAGATGGTCTGGTTATCTGTCCAGGGTGCGCAGTGTTAAAATGGAAAGAATGCAGAACATGTGGTATGCAGGCCTGCTGACCGCGGCTTCGATTTCACCCGCGCTGCCGCGGCTTAATATTTACAAAGCATTTCTGTTGTCAAGTGTTGATTCAGGCTCTGATTTCCATCTCCTGCTAGTTCAGTTTGTTTCTTTGCCAAATTCACACATCGGCTCTAGGCGAATAACGTCCAAAAAAAGGCCTCGTCCTTGAACAATTAGCGCAAACTGAAACGTCGCAAAGTTGATATAGTGATGATATGATCCATGCTATCATTACCGATGTTAATGATGTTAAAATATTCTTTTTTTTTCTTTACGTTTCTGGTTCAATTAGGTTAATATTCTATTAAACATACTATTTTTTTCTTTATCAAACCTAACTTGTGACTCGTATCATTTTGATAGCGCATAACAAAATGTCGATTCTAGTGGTCAGAACTTCATTTCCCAAGAGCTTTGCAGAGCAACTGCGGGACGGCCGTGTGCAGAGAATCGTAGTGAAGGATTATTATCCCCTGTGTATCAGAACGAGCGTTTTGATTGTGTTTGTTCCTTGAAAGTTTTTTACTACTTTCTTCATTTTCGACTGTTTCGACTCTTTCTGCGATTACGCATTGGACCTGTTTGTTAGCGCTAAGCCACCCAGACGTGGTTTGTAGTTTCTGTTTGTCGTAATATTAATAATCGCATTTAGTTTAATCTTTTTTTTCTTACTTAACTTTACTACCAGTGTTATTTAGTCTCTGTTAAGTGTTTCTGTTATTGAGTTAATAAAAGCTTATACTGTAGCACGTCTGCCTACAAACTATTGTTTAACATTATATAGACGCACAGACGCGCCGCTCCATAAAGACGTGTTTCAGTTTATTTGTTTTTCTCCTGATTTGAAATACGGAAGAATGGGGTCTTATGTTTTCGCAGTTATTTGATTTTTGTATTTACGCAGTTATTTGCAATTATAAGCACCCTGCAAATTTTTGAGTGTCGAAAATTTGAAAAAAGGGGTGCTTATATTTGTGTAATCACGGTACTTACTATTATTTGTTATTTTCCCCTGGAATCACTATTTTTGTTGTATCGTTTTTTTCGTTGCTGCTAAAACGGAGAAATATCACCTTTGTGGCGTAAATAACGTCTCTTTCATTCACACGTTAGGTTTTGTTTAAATATAGGATCAAGTTTATTTTCCGCTTCAAATGTTCAACAAATGTTAACCACCAGCCAAACCAATGACTTTGATTTCGAGCTTGGACCAGAAAAAAAAATTATGCTCTGCTTTTAACCATCCAGTGAAGGGGCAGTCTTAAGCCGTGGTGTCGGGGGCGTGTCTTAAGGACACTTGGTTGTATGGCCAGCTAGATTGGAGTCGAACCTGCAACCAATCGAACAACTGCCACACTTTTGCTTTTGTTTGGTTTTCAAATTTGTGAATCAAGCGAGTCAAATTTGTCCGATGGTCTGTTGTTTATTGAACAAAATTTCTCAATATAAAAAAGCGTGTTCTATAAAAACTGTGAATTATAGAATCCCGCTTTTCATTTTTTGGCTAAACTTTATAATATATTCTCATTGGTTTTTGTGTTTTTTGTGCGTGTTTAATTTTCTTTTCCTCAAACTGGTTTTGAGCTCAATGTCCGAGCCAAGACTGGTTTAGCTGGAGGAAATTCAGGGCTGAATGTGTATGTTTAGCAGCAACTGTGAGCGCTTGTTCACTCAGAAGGTGAGATGACGTGGGTTTCAAGTCGACCTCAGAAGACCAGTACCAGAGTTATGTTGGGCCCAGACTGGAAGGAGAGAAAGCGCTTTTCACTGGAACGTTTGTTTACCAACAGTCAGAAAGACGATGAGTCGAGCGATGCTGATGTGAGCAGATCCGAATCCAATACGACTGTTTAGCGCTAAAACGGAACACGTTTCACTGCTCGTGTTTGTTTTGTTTGGCATGGGCAGTTGGCAAAGGATTCTGGGGAATGTAGGCGTCGTCATGGAAATGCTTCCCTAACAACGGTGCTGAAATCGGCATGCGGAACGTCAGTGGCATTTTGGGAAACAATATGGAATTGGATTTTGGGGCAAAAATTTGTTTTCTTAAAAAAAAAAACATTTCTAATACCAATTAAAATGCTTAATATTTGTCAGTTTTTTTTTTCTTCACGTTTTTTTTCAAAACGTCTTCAAGTTTCATTTTATTTTTTTTGTTTGGACTTCTGGCACTAGCCTCACGTGAGGCCCTTACCCTGATTGGCTGAAAATGTGGCTGACAGCCACGTGAAGCTGGTGGCAGACGTCCAAACAAAAACAAAATTAAACGAACGAAAAAATCTGAAGCAAAAAAATTGAACAAAAACGTGACCAGCGAAAGAAAAAATAAACCGTAAATATGAAGCATTTTCGTTTGTTTTTTAGAAATGTACTTTTGATGTTTTTCCGTTTGACAAAGTAGCTTTTTATCTATGGAAGTATGGAATCAGCCAAAAATATCAAACATACATTTTTACGAATTGCCTATGTTTTTTTTTTTTTTTCCTGTTTGGATTTCTTGCCCAAGTTTCACGTGGGGGCCGCAAAAAAAACCTTGCAACTCCCGACTCGCTATTTAGTGCGCAAGTATACCGGGTTTCACGTAAATTCTTGTTAGCACTGAATGAGTTTTTAAAACAAACGAAACATACGCTCGCTGAACTTTTTCCACACTTCCTGGTTATGCCAATCACATTCTCACCAGCCTATCAGAGCAAGGGACACCCCCACGTGAAGCTTGGGCCTGAAAAAAAAAACGAACAAAAAATCAGAAGCAAAAACAAAGTTTCAAACAAAACACACAAAAAAACGTAATTGCGAGTTAAAAAAACAACAACAAAAACAAACGTAAATGTGAAGAATTTTTGTTTGACTTTTTAAAAATGTACGTTTAATATGTGTGTCACTATTCTGATTCCACATTTCCACAGATAAAAAGCTACTTTGTTTATCCAAACAACTGATTTGTCCACATTCATGATTCCGTTTCGATTTCGACACGTGTTGTCTTGTGTTTCCCCCTCATCACGCATTGTTTTGTCGTCCTCTCACATGCTCCGTCACTCTCTCCTCAGAATCCGTGTATGACCTGCTGCCTAAAGAGCTTCAGTTGCCTTCAGCAGTTCAGCAGGAGAAGCCGAGCATGAGTCAGAAGAGCGGTGGAGAGGCCGGACCTCCTCCCGCAGCTGCCCTGGCCTCAGGTGAGACCCACATTCTACTGTCATAGCACAACAATCCAAGTTCCGTCTCAGCTTTTCCGCGATTGTTTGAGTGCACCTAACCGTAACCCATTACGTATTTATATATCTTGACACGGGTCATTATATATCTCACAAAGTTAAATATCTAACTTTTCCGCATGTGTTTGTGGTTTTAGGTTTTGCAGTTGAAACAAAGTAACGTCCGTTTAGTTTTCGGAACGCTCCGAAATCGAAATATTTGGTTGCAAAAGTTCTGTTGACTCTTTCGTTCATTTTCACGTACAGATGTACGCCGACTTACAAACGTTTCAAATAACAAAAAACTGCGTTGCTGTAAAAAATTTCGTCCTGAGTTTCGAAATATTTTCGCTGTAGGACAGGAGAACTCAGGGATTTGCATGACGCCATTTCATTTGTCATTTATCCTTTGTTATGTTTATCATATATGTCATAATTTAATTTTATAATTTATAAAAAATATTTGTCTGAATTTATGAAGTCATGGCACGGATTAGTAAAATGCGGCCCAGCTAATGAAATTTAGTTTTTTCTTATGTAAGAATACATAAGAAGTCTTATATTAAATTTCCTACTTTTAATTATCTTTTGAACAATAACATGTGTAAAAGATCTTGTGTTTCATATATTTGTGTGTGAACAGTGTTACTGCGATGACATTTTAACCAGGCTTCTGTGGTTGTGAAACAAGCCCGAAGTGAAATAAGAGGGTTGTAGTTTTAAAAATTCAGTCGTTAACTGTATCTATAAATAAACTAATCACTATAACAACAACAACAATAATAATAATGCATTTAAATTCTAAAGTGCTTTTTGAGAACTTCACAATAATCTCCTGAATCTCATGCGATGGAAATGTCATCTTCAGGAAGTATATTTACTTTAAACATGCATAGAAAAGATTGCATATTGCTCTATATGCTAGAGAAATTAGAAAGAGGAAATTTTATTCAAAATATTTTCAAAATGGTTTGGAAGAATTAATTTTTCATTAAGTCCTAATTTACAGGAAGCTCAGAAGCGATTCAGCCCATTATAACATCTGTCTTTCTGTCATATTATAAAGTAATATAACTAATAATAAAATAACAAGCAGATGTTTTCCTAGATTTTTGCTTAAATGATTCTGTCTAAATGACTGTTTTTTATCATTGGATGACTAGCCCTAGTGTTTTAATTCCTGCTGCTATTGGTGTGTTTTTATTCCCGGGATGTTTCTCTGAATCTGCTCTGCTTTGTCGGTCAGAAGCTTGTTTACTCTGTCTCCATGACCACGTAACCAGTCGCAACCAAATTGCCCGGTTGGCATGTTTAAGTCAACACCTCCGAATGGACACGTTCCAACGTCAGTGTTTTTAAAAGACCGCTCAATGTGTAGCTCAGCTATGGTTTAATAATTAGTCAAAATGTTGCTACTGGCGCGCCACATACACATTAAATAAAAGATTATGGAAGAAATATTGCACTATTTGACAACAACAACAAAAAATGTCTCGTTTCAGTTTCTTTGTCAAATGAAATGCAACAATTTTGAATTTTGCAAATCATTTGGACGACAGCGCAAGTGCCATTTCAACATTTACACTGTTAAAATTAAAAACTAATCTTAATCCCTAATCCCAAATAAAGGTTTGTCTCTAAACCTTCCATGAACAAAAAAGGCCCCTAGAATTCGAGAAACAACCCACACAAGAAGCAAGACTTTAAAAACGGTTAACACATTTTCACAGAAGGAAGATCAGAATGATATTTGTTCTTCTGGACGAAAAAATAAAAGATCTTATACGACGTCTCGTCATCCATGTGAAGATTTCCCTCAATCTGGAGATTCCCTTAATCGAAGACTTCAGAGTTTTCCATCGACATGGAAACCTGTTGTCTCGTTCTTCCTACATCCCTAAAATTTTGTGATGATGTAATTTACATGTCACCTGTGTCACACCTGATGTAATTATGCAAATATAGATCGACCAATCAGATCTAATCCCCATTTACACTATATTACCAAAAGTATTGGGTCACCTGCCTTGACTCACATATGAACTTATGCCATTCCATTCCTAGCCCATAGAGTTCAATATGATGTCGGTCCACCTTTTGCAGCTATTACAGCTTCAACTGTTCTGGGAAGGCTGTCCACAAGTTTATGGAGTGTGTTTATATGAATTTCTGACCATTTTTCTAAAAGCGCATTGGTGAGGTCACACGCTGGTGTTGGTCGAGAAGGCCTGGCTCTCAGTGAGTCAGCGTGTGACCTCAGCAATGCGCTTTTAGAAGAAACATTTTTCTCAACCTTGTGGACAGCCTTCCCAGAAGAGAGAGTTTATCGGCCACTGATACCGATCTCAAAACCGTAAGGGAACATCTCTAGTTGGAACCACCTGGGAAGAACTTCACCTGCTGATCCACATATGTTCTCGGAGTCGTTTTTATATTTCCGCGTCGATCCCTCTACAGATGCTGCCGCCACCTGCACCGCTGCCTCTTCCTCCTCCTCATCGGCAGGACTGGGCAGCACTCTTCCTTCCTGCCCAAACATGCTCTCCGCTACCTCAGCCCAAGAGCAGGCCACCAGACTTCACAACAGTCCCATCGCAGAAGGCCTGCCGGAGAGGAAAGGCGTGGATCCTGGCTCCGTGGTGACCATGACCGGGGTTGTGGTGAGCGACTCTGCAGGGGCCACACAAAGCCAAGCCACCCCGTCGAAGCGCAGACCGGTCCTGAGCATCTCGCCACCTCCGGAGGACCTGCTGGACGACAGCCGCATGTCCTGCCAGGACGACCTGCTCCCCAATGCCGATTCCGAGCAAAGCAGCAGCATCTGGATGGATGACTCGGTGTCCAACTTCAGCATGGGCAGCAGCAGTTCCTACAACGACAACACCGAAGTCCCCCGAAAGTCCCGCAAGAGGACGCCTCGCCAACGGCCCGGGCCCAAGCTGGCCGCCCGGGAAGAGGCCGGCATGGATGTGTTTGACGCAGACAGTGCCAAAGCCCCACACTTTGTTCTGTCCCAACTGGGTTCCGATGCGAAAGTCCCTCCCAAAGCAAGGTTGGTCCTGTGGCGGCCTATGACCAAGTTACTTTACTTTTACTTTACAGTCATTCGGCGGACGCTTTTATACAAAGCGACTTGCAAAAAGAGGAGCAAGTGGAGCAATTTGTCTACAATAGGCTACAGTAGATGTCTACACAGGCGATATAAAGACACTTACTAGACAGAACAGCATCACAGTCAGTCAACACTAGATTATTGACGAGATTGACGAGAATATATTTTTTATTATTATTTGAATCAGTGTTAAGGTGCTGGTGAAAGAGCTTTGTTTTTAGTGCTTTTTTTAAACGTTGAGAAGGTTGCAGACGTTGTCAGAGGAATAGGTCAATTGTCACCAGACAGCCGCCGAATGAGAGGATGTTTTTGTGAGAGATTTCAAGCCACGTTGCAGAGGGACGACTAGCCGATGTTGGTTCTCAGATCATGTGAGGGAGAGTATTCCTGAATTAGGGAGTTGAGGTAGCATGGTGCCGGTCAGTGATAAAGCAAGCTAGACCCTTGACCCGTCTTCTTGCTTTCCTCCGTAGCTCTCTCGAAGTGTCAAACAGCCAGAAAGGCGGCGTTCTCTCCGTTCAGTACCCGCAGAAAAGCGAAGGGAAAGAGCTGAAAATCCTAATCCAGCCGGAGACGCAGCACCGAGCGCGGTACCTGACAGAGGGCAGCCGAGGCTCCGTCAAAGACCGCACACAGCAGGGATTCCCCACCGTCAAAGTAAGCCTCTCACTTCTTGAAACCCTTGATAATGCTTGAGTTTCAATCATGTTTTCAAGGACTTGAAAATGCTTGAATTTTAAATGAAGAGCTTGAAATTGGTTGAAATTCTACAGTGGAGTCTGGATAAGGGCACGTTCTCGGGACCGGATCTGAACTTAGGCGGTTCTCCTGCTCTGTGTCTGGTTTCACAGTGAGACAGACAGAGAGAGAGACCGATAAATAAAGTGAGTGTGTGAATAAACAGGTGGTGATCACTATGATCCAGGTCTGATTAAAAGTGCAGAAAGTGGGAAGAATCAACACCTTTATTGTTAGTGTTCCCTGCCTTGTTACACTTTGTTAAACTAAAACACACTTTCCTAAAAATGTAGAAGAATGGCAGATGTATAATGTCTTTCTTTAAATAAAGTTAGAATACAAATTTTACCTATAATGTTAGGAAGGTCTACTAAATTGTAATGTCCATTTTGTTTTCCAACACTACCATAAAACTTTCCCCCAAAATGGTGATGTTCGTTTTGATTGTGTTTAGGCGCAGTTTTAAATGTAAATTTTACCACAACTGTATGGTGCTGGAAAAAGTTGAACATGGACCTTAAAAGGGCTTGAATGTGCTTTCAAAAATTGAATAAACAAGATAAAGAGCAACAATTCTCTTACATATTCACACGTGCGCTTTGAGACAACTGTGAAATGTGCCTTACAAATGCTCAGAACTTGAACTTTCAGAAAGTGTGGGAACCCTGTAGTAGACGCTTTGAAGCCCAACGCCACTATTAACCTCTTTTATCCTCCGTTAGTTTGAGGGTGTGACTGAACCAGTGGTCCTTCAAGTGTTTGTGGCCAACGACGCCGGGCGGGTGAAGCCTCATGGCTTTTACCAAGCCTGCCGAGTGACGGGCCGCAACACCACAGCCTGCAAGGAGGTGGACATCGAGGGCACCACGGTCATCGAGGTCAACTTTGAGCCCAACAGCTCAATGACTCTAGCGTAAGGACGAGTGCCTGTCTACGTTTCTAAAGAAATGCCCATTGCCAATGTGTGTTTCTGGCAGTGTGGACTGTGTCGGAATCCTGAAGTTGAGGAACGCCGACGTGGAAGCTCGCATAGGGGTCGCCGGCTCGAAAAAGAAAAGCACTCGGGCTCGTCTGGCGTTTCGAGTGAACATCCCGAGGGCCGATGGGTCTGTCCTAACCCTCCAGACGCTCTCTTCTCCCATTCTATGCAGTAAGTCTGGAGGTTTCGCAGGCGAAGGCGAGTGCTCGTGCGTCTACAGCGTTCCTTCTCTGGTTCCAGCTCAACCGGCAGGAGTTCCCGAGATCCTTAAGAAGAGTCTCCACAGCTGCGTGGTCGCAGGAGGCGAGGAGGTTTTTATTATCGGCAAGAACTTTCTCAAAGGAACCAAAGTTTTTTTCCAGGAGAACTCTGCAGGTATGAGCGTCGCTGCTTGCATGGCTGTCTTGAGAGATTCGAAACCAACCTCGATCTAACCGAAATCAGACAGATGTTTATAAGGTCACCATGGTGGCACTTGCTTTTAAGGAATTGAGGTACCGTATTTACGCGGATATGAGCACCTCTTCATTTCAAATTTCCGATGCTCAAAAACTTGCGGGGTGCTTATAATGGCAGATTTCAAATATGCATGTAAATATAGGCCCCCTTCTTTCAATATTTCAAGTCCATGTAGTAAGCTTTTATTGGCTCAATAAAAGAAATAAAAAAACATTAGTCACGCAGCGACAAGGCCTCAATGGAGGATTATGGAAGTTGGAGTTTTAAAGACTAGAATAGGGTTTTTTTTAACTATTGTTCATGTAAAACGACTTTGAAGTGATACGAGTCACAAGTTAGGTTTGTTAAGTAAAGAATAGCATTTTTAATAAAAACGTATCGTAATTTAACCATAAATGTAAAAAATGTATTTATTTTTGCAATTTTTATTTTGCGCCTGAACAATCAGGGGGTGCTTATATTCGCGTAATTACGGTAATTCCCCGTCGAGAGTTTGAACAAGTAAAACCAGCACTGCATCGCTGCAATCCTCTTTTAGAAGTGTTTCTTCTGTGTAATCAGATGAGAGTGGTTGGCAAGCGGAAGCAGAGATTGACATGGAGCTTTTCCACCAGGCAAGTATTGCTAATCCGCCGGGGTGTGACCAGATGCCGCCATTACTGCTTGCACTGGTTTAGAGTTGGAACGTAATTGGGGTGATTGGGTGTCATTTTCCGCATGGTCATGGATGTCCCGTCTCGTCACACCCCTGCTAATCCTAATAGCCAATAGAATTGCGGTGAAATTCTAATTGTGTTAACGTGATGCTCCCACTCAGAATCATCTAGTGGTGAAGGTTCCTCCATATCACGACCAGAGCGTGGCCACCCCAGTGCCTGTTGGAATCGCCATCGTGACCAATGCAGGACGGACTCACGACGTTCAGTCTTTTACCTACACTCCCCTAATAGGTGGGTGAAGCTTGATTTCCCTTGAGTGAAAAATAGGAACATTTTAATAGGAAAATTGAGGTTTTTGTTACAAACTGTCTTTTTTGTCTGTTTAGACCTACAAAAGTCAAGGTAACACTGCTTTTAAACACAACACCTGATGTGATTATTCGTTTTCTGTTCCTTTCCAGAAAAAGTTCAGACTCCTGTGAAGTCTGAATTGCCGGCTACAGTGAACACCTGCACCTTTGAGGAACAGATAAAAGGTAGTACAAGATAATTGGGACACCAGTTAATCTGGAGAGTCGCTCTTAATCTGGAGAGTCTAGTCCTGAAATCCTATCAAACAAGCCTTATTTTGTCCGCTTATTATGGACAAAGGTCCACTTAATTGGGACAAACATTGTGAGAGAAAAGAATCAGACAAAGGTTTAAAAAATGTACCCCGTGTACCGCAGTACCTACAATTATTACAAATCAACAAATTCTTGCTTTCCCTGTGAATCAAACTCTTGATCTGGTGATTCAAACTGACTGATCCGTTGAGAAACCTCATAAATAAAACTATTGGGTTATATCCTTAATTATTATTACTGTTACTAAATGTAACAGAAATAATCTACTAAATATGAACATCAGCCATTTGTATTTAAGCTTGGAGTGTTTGGTTTAAACTTGTTTCAATTTTGACTTCACAGCGATGCAAACTGACACCAGTTGTATAAACAGTGTCTTGGTGTTACCCATGGTGAAGCGAGAAGAACCCATGGAAGTCTCCTGCAACTCAACAGCATCGGACATTTTTAAGGTATTATTTCTTTCACAGCTCTGTTCTAGGCCAGACATTTTTGCTGATCTTTTGGAGTTGGAAACAAAAACGGTTAATTTGATGTTTTTCAATATTTTATTTAACTGTGGTAAAAATAAAAAAACAATCTTTGAAAGAGAATTGTGATGCCATTCTCCAAGTACATTAGATTAAATGTGCCCTGAGTTTATGCTCTTCTTTTTAGTAAAATTATTATGAAGAATTCAACTAGTGGATTGACTGCAAACAATAAAAGCAGAAATCAGGATTTATGGACACAAGAATGCAAAATGTGCGTGTTTTAAAGATTATAAACTAGGGCTGTGCGATTTTGCCCAAAATCATAATTGCGATTATTATTTTTTTTTTTTTGGGCAATTATTTAGTTACATTAAAAACTACTTTTAAAATGAACTATTGCATGTTTTAATCTTTTTATTGCAGTGGTGGTGGCTAAAACATCAAGTCTTGTAGCAGCTACAAGCATGTTGAATAACAAATAAAAAATAAATAAATATGCCATACCAGTTATTCAAAACTATTTTTCAACATCATAAATTAGCAAATACAACAGTACAGTACATAAAGTTATTATTACATATACATATAATTATTCTTCTGATGCATATTAAAGCCTTACTTCAAATAAACGCAGACATATACAAATACATTTACAAAAAATCAAACACAAATAAAATAAAGTAAAAATCGGGATGGCAACCATTTAAACTTGAACTTATTCTACAACTTTTAACTTATTTTACCCCACGTTAAGCGATGAACCCATCCCCCGTAACACGCTGGTTGGAAAACTGCAAAAGAAATAAACACACGCGTCTAGTAAACACACGCGAACACGCAAAGTTTGTACAGCGACACGCACGCACCGCGCGCACGCAGCTCAAATGCAGCGGAAAACAAGTTTTCATAGTGGAGATTGCAAGCGTGAAATGAACAACGAAACAAAAATGCTTAGAATTCTGTTCGCTTTTTTATTAATTTACGTTTGATATTTTTAAAATCAGTTTTTTTTAATTTCTCTTCTTCTTTCTGCCCTCGCGCTCAGCTGAACAACTTGGGGCGCATTACCGCCAACTAGCGGTCTGGCGTGCATACGGCATGAAGCCAGGAAAAGTCAAGATAAACTCAGGCGCAATAACCGCACGTCTCTGTGATTACATAATCGCGTCTTGTGAAATCGCGATTAAATTGCAAATGCGATTAATCGCCTAGCCTTATTATAAACTGCTACTTTTATCAGTGGTTTACTCTACATGCATAAAACTATAAAATTGATTAAACTGTAGTAATGGCCTTTGTGGACCTGCAACCTGTGTTGGGTGAATATAAATTATACTAACAACAACTTTTCTTTTACTTTTTCCCCAAATTTAGCCTGTAGACTCACTTGGTTCAACCCAACAAATATTGGAGATAAGTACAGTCCTTCCACCTGCCACAAATACGTTTCCAAACACTGTGGCTCTCCAACCTGTTGATTCACAACAACCACCATCTCAAATTTTTACACCTCAAGAAACCCTGTCTACCATCCAGAAGCGAGACATTTCATCACAATCTTCCTTTCAAGTATCTCTTTCTGAAGATGCAACAGTTCTCCAGCCGGTTCCTCCTCAGGTCCCTCAACAGTTCTTGCGGGAAACGCCAGAAACGTTGTCTCCAGAAGACAACAGTGCAGATGGAAGTGGAATGGTTTTGGTGGGAATAAGTTCTCAGATTTCCTCATCCCAGCAGCCTGAGGTTCAAGCGCTGTTACCACAGAATGGTGTGGCCCAGCTTGAGAGGGCGGTGATGGAGCTGCAGGCCCAACAGCAACTCAACTCTGTGCTTTATAGCCCAACGCCATCAGCGGAAAGCCTTCAACAACACGTCCAAGAAAATATGAACAGCTTGAGGCTCGGAGGCAACGAGGCCACCCTAACCAACCAGCAACAGCAGCAGCAGGAGCAAAACATATTGGAGAATTTGCAGCAGCAGCAGCAGAAAGCTCTCGTGGACTTGCAGCACCAACAGACAGTCCTTGAGAATCTGCAGCAGCATCAGAAGGTCCTGGAAAACCTCCAGCATCAAGCTCTCGGTGGCATGCAGCAGCAGCAGCAGCAGGCGCACAACAAGGTTTTGAAGAATCTCCAGCATCAACAGCAGCACCAGAACGTTCTGGAAAACATCCAGCAGCAGAGCTCCATAGTCACACTGCAGCACCAAAAGGTCCTCGACAACCTTCAGCAGCAACAACAACACCAGAAGAATCTAGAGACCCTTCAGCATCAGGAAGTGTTGGAGACGTTGAAGCAGCAGTTGCAATCGGAGCTCCTGCAAACACAGATTCCAATGCAGTGCACGCCAAGCTTCTCCAGGCAGCAGCAAAGCTCTACGCAGACGAACGCCTTGTCGGAGCCTTCAGAAGGCTTTCTCCAAAACCCGTCTCAACCGCAGCTTTTCCAACAGACAGGCAATCTTCTCACCCTTCAGACGCCTAGCTTTCTTCCCGAAGCTCCCACCCAACCCCCAGCGCCACAGCAACTTTTTCAGAGTCATAACCATCTAGCAGAACCCCAGGACTCACAGGCAGTTCTGTTCGGTGCAACAGAGACTCCACAAGTCCAAACCGCTTTGTTTCCCGACACCATGACTCTGCTTACTAGCACCAATCTGTCGCCCGAGCAGCAGAGTCCCTCGGCTCACTTGTTTATCGCTCAGAATGTTCTGCCTAGCCAGCTGCCAGAAAGTAACCAGAACCAGAGGCCGCCCCAGATGACCTTTCTTTCACCGATGCAGACGTCGGGCTCGGACGGTCTCTTTCAGAGCCAGCAGCAACTGTCCACGCCAATGGAGCAGCAGCAATCGCCTCATCAGCAACAAATCGCTGCTCCGCAACAGCCCCCCATTTTCCCAAGCTTGGCTGCCATGTCCCAAAACCAAGGACCTCCGCAAACCCAAACCGGCATCTTGTTTTGCACCACAACCATCAACCCCCACGACTTGCCCCAGGCGCTGCTGTTCAGTGGCCAGAACCCAGCTCCCATAGGAAACGACCGGCTCCCGGAGAACATCTTCCAGGAGCAGCAACCCATGCAAGTTGTCCCCAGCTCCGAGAACGTTCCTGTGGCCAACTCTTCAAGTCAACAGAGCGTTCACGGAGCTCAAGCCGCTCAAAACCCCACGATTATTTTCCCTCAGGCCAATGTGGTCGGCGTCGGCCAGCAAGACTCATCGGAGCCCATGTCCTTTCAAGACCAGAGCTCCGCAGTGAGTGTGGTGGGTGACGCCAGTATGCCTTCAACTCGGACGGAGCTTTTCCAGGATCAACAACCCATGCAGGTGGTCCCCAGTGCCAGCAGCGTGTCCCCCGTCTCTCCCACGGACCAACCTGCCGTCAACATTTTTTTGCCTCCGTCGGCCATTTCAGCTCTTCAAGGCGGTGTCGGTTCACAGGAGTTGCCCCCGACTGCCTCGGCGGGCAATATTTTCCCAGGACAGAGCGGAGTGGCAGTCGGGAATCTCCAGAGTTCTGCGCCTACTGCTTGTACTCCAGCTCCCAGTCAACTCTTTCAGACTACTATTGGGGGAGCGCTCAGTCAGCCTGGACCGCCCGGACAAGCGGGACTTTTTCTTTTTGAGATCCCCAACGGTGAGTACCAGTCAAGAATGGTGTAATTCCTGGAAAAAGTAGACTGTTATTCAAGTTACAATTCTCAAGATTTCCTCTATGTAGAGTTATCATGCCACTTTCCCTTTACTGCGTTTTGTATCACTTGTGATACGTTTTGTTCGTTGTCGGTTGTCAGGGACTTAAATTCAAATCAAATTAAAAAACTCTATTTCGTAATTGCACGTGTAATACATAATAAGCAATTAACAGCTCCACTGCTGTGACCACTAGGGGAGCCGCTCCAAATTGGAAAAAAAAAACGATTTTTTTCATATTTTCATATAAAACTAGTTTTGGAGGTCTAGGTGGGAGAAAATAACATTTCTACTCAAATTTCTATAAGAAGGATTGTCTGGTGGATTGCCTGAATGTGGCGTGGTACATTTTGGTGATTGAAATTTTAACCCTTTCCCTTTAAAGCAAAATTAAATGTATTAGTTTTGCTAAAATTAATTGTATTATTTTTATACATTACAATAATAAAAAAAGAATTCATTTTCTTTGTATTTTTATTAGAACTGTTATGTCAATCGAAAGAAAAACAATGTTTTAAGCTTTCTTTCTGGTACTCCGCAGTAAAAGGGTTAAAGCTGAAATACAATGAGTGTGCTCACTATAAATGTCGTTTTTTTTTTTTTGACAGATTGTGGACCGCTTATAAACGCTCCTGGTCCTTCATTGTCGGATCAACTGGTTACCATGGGGCATCCTGGTTCCGATCAGAGTCAGAATCCGCTTCAGACTACCACCCAGATCCAAACCATTTTAAACCAGTCCAACAACATCAACGACAAGATCGACGAGTTTCTGGAACGTTTTCAAGAGCAAGGAAAAGCTCTTCCTAGGGATTTCCTGGATCATTAAGAATAAGTCTCGGCCTGGCAGAGTTTCTGGAGACGGTTTCTGATGGCTCGTGCCGTGTTGTTTGGGCGAGACGTGCTATCTATAGATTCTTCTGCAGCCTTTTCTCGTGATGGCCATTCAAGGGTTCATTTCATTGAGGCCACTAATTGGCATTTTACCATATCATGTGACCCGTCAAGCCATCAAGTTTACTGGCACTTTGCTGCTTGGTCTCGTCTTCTTGACCTTCACTTGAATCTTCTCCATTTATTCCCATCAGTGATCAGCGCTAGTAGAACTTCAGCTCCGAAACCATTGCCGATGAGATAACATAGATTGTGGAAATTATTTTAGCACTTTAAGGGATTTTGCACTCCCTTCTGTCTTTTCAACCCATTGGTGTCTTTTTGTGTGTGTGTTTTGATGGTTGTAGTGCGTTGGTAATCGCCCGTTTTGTCCGTCTCCTCTACTTTTCCGTTTCTTTTGCGTATGTTCAACCCATTTCAAACAAGTCCATGTAATTTATTCACATTTTTGTTTTCTACCTTAAACTTTAAAGACAAGTCGGCCTGTGTGAAAACACTCCTTTTCACCTCCTCCATTACATTTTCTCGACATGAACTAGAGGTCCAGTTTATTGTCAATCCCTACGAGGGATTTGAAACGTCTAGATGTGTTTGCAGGATTATTTCATCACCTTTAACCTCCGTGTCCTCGGCTTAAAGAAGAAGAGAGTGTCGCTCTACACTCTCGTTTTGAATTTTGAGTTTCGAGAGGATTCACAAAAGCACAAAATTGGGTAGAATTTTTAAGGAAGATAATTTGGATTCTGACTCGTCGATGGATCGGGGTTTATTTGACAAGTGGGAAGTTTATAATTATTCCCACTTGGGATTGAAATGTGAGGTTTGTTGTGGCTCAAATGAAGGCATTTGAAAGATTCTTTTTATTTTGCACAGTGAACGATATTTAGCTAGAATCCTGTCAAGAACCCGATGCGTGTAAGTGGAAGGGCTTAAAGCCACAGTTTACCGAGACCAGACGTTTTGTCGTATCGAAAGAAATGCGAATTTGGGAATTTTCGGGGAGAAGTTGAATGTGAATTCCATTTGAAGGTACAAACACTTCTAGGCAGCTTTAAACGTACAAGTCCAGATTTCCAGGAAGTCGAGATTGTTCCACGTTTCTCTCGCGTCGGGTCAGAAGGATCGAGATGCGTCGTGAAATCCATCGGTGCAGGACAATCTCGTTGGATTCGTTTTGAGGAGATTTGAAAGTGCAAAATGCGGACGTAAATACAATACAGGGTTGATATTTTACATTTTGAAATGACCTTTTGTTGTGACCTTTGACCCCAACCCACGCCTGTGTTTTTAACGTTTATTTTATTGTAATCTCCTTGTCACTCCGTGTGTGTGTGTGTGTGTGTGTGTGTGTGTTAGGACAATAACTTTTATTTGACTTTTTACGGAACAGTTCACGCAACTGACATCTTATATAAAAGCTTTTTGTACATTTAAAACGGTAGTAATGTATTCTACGGGGCAGGTTTTACATTAGTGACGCTCTCATCCGTGCGTAACGTGAGGTAGTTCGGTTTAGAATCTCGATAAACGGCGGCTTTGATACATCATTTATTTTTACATCATTCTTGAGCTTTTCGCCTTTACGTCATTCGAGCTTGTTTTTGTAAAGCGACAAAACGGCAACTCGAGGATTTTGTAAAATTGGCATTTAATTGTAAATAGTAGACGGTCTGTTTTCAGTGTGCTGTTCCTTTGTGAGGTAGCAGTCTGTAAAAAGTGTGCTCTCTTTGTAGTAAAAACATAATATCTCACTTTTACGTGAGGCATATGCGATATTTTTTTAAGACTAATATATGAAATGTACCATGTACATTTTAACATTTTAAAAAAAGTGATACTTGTCCCTTCTGCAGTACTGTACTTTACGCGTCAATATTCGGAGTAGTAAAGATGTTTCCGCCTCTGTTACAAAATGGAGATTGTTAGTTGTTTGGTGCGTGACGTAAACTGATATTCTTCTTCTTGACACCCATCAAGACTTTTTAACGTGCATTGCCATGTTTAGTCTCGAGATAGATAGGCGCAAAAAAAGGCATTAAATTCTATTTTGTACGAAACAAATTTTATTTTCTTGTAATCCTGAAAAGCTAATTTGTCATAAAATAAAACGTCAGATTAATAATAGATTTGAAAAAGAATTGAAGTACTTTTGTGCAATTAAAACTGATTTTCTTTTTTTTTTTCTTCTTTTTTTACTGTTACAGTATGTTATCCTAATATTTATGTTTCATTTTATTTATAAGCAAATGAGCGTCTTTTTATTTCCTCAACTTTTTTGCGTTTTTTTTTTTTTTTTTTTAATTTGGGAAGAATTATAAAATGTACTTGTCAAAAATCTCTCTATGAACTGTAGTGAATGTGTTCTCACGACATGGGAGATTTTAACTCTACACTAATCTGTGGACCAATTACAGAGACGAATCTCATCTCAACATCAACATCTTGATCTCGGAAGATTTACTGTCTGCATCATTAACAAACACATCACTCAATACATCCTTCATTTGACTTTCTACTTTCCATCATATTGTGCTTTTTTATTCAAAGTACTTTGTGCCTTGGCAGACTTTTCCTCTTACTACTTAAGGACCTTTGTATGTAGTGGAATAACAAAACGACTTTTGACTTCATTCAGCAGCGCTTTTTTGTTTGTTTGTTTGTTTTTTCGTGTCTGGTCATAATGTCTTTCATTCATCTGAAATTATAATGGACAAATATATTCAGTTGTTAGTTTTTTTTTCCGTTGTCATTCTCATCTGATTGTTATGTCTTTGTTTTCCAGAATAAAAGTCCTTTTGAAATCCGTACTCGGAGGATAAATGAGCTTGATTTATCGTTTGTTCGGGCAGACGCGAGGTTTTCTATCAGCGAACGCTTGATTAAAAACAAGAATCCAGGCGCAATTCGCCCAATCACCAGCAAATGGTTCGATTTGTTGTGCGAGGGGGGAAAAAAAAGCACATCTGACTTCATTTGTTTGACATCTGTTGTATTAAGGTTGTTCTAAGACCAGAGGTTCTTACACTTTTGACTCCAAGGCCCACAAATGCTCCTAAAAGGACTAAAAACTGATGAAAAGCATCAATGAAGACTTACTGTGATAACCAAAATCCATTTTTTTTTCTCCTCGAAAGTTACCACTTTTTGTTCTCTTTTTTCGTGAGTAGTTGGTATTTAATTTAGCCGGTTTGAAGTTCTCTAACGCCCTCGTGGGCCCTGGACCAACTGCTGGAGAATCTCTGTTATGCGTCACGTTCATATTGCTAAGAATAAGATTCGATATTGTGAGGAAAACATAACTAAAGACATTTGACGTAAATGTTTTTTTTTTTTTGGTTGAATGCGTTTGTATTCTTCTGCAGTTATATTTCTGTAAGATGTGCTGCTAAATGAATAAAAATAGATATGAAGTTCACAATTGTCCCGTGTTTGGTTTGTCTACATTGAAGGCTGTTTTTTTTCTCTTTTCAGATATTGTTAAAATGTATATACTTGTTGATTTTTACTGAAGAGAAGCTGAGGAGAATGATAGAAAGGTCGTGCAATTCATTTAAGTCTTGAGGATAGGTTTTAATTTAATCCCAGATTGATTTGTTTTCTCCTTAAATTATATCATAATAATTTAACCGTTATTAATCCCTAATTCAGCCTTATTCATGCGACACATTTTATCGTCTCATTTCAGATTGTAATTGCGCCTCCCGTTTCGAATCGATACTTTTACAAATTTGCAACAATTATGTAAACACAATGTAAGTGGATCACAATCCAATGTAATATTATGATTTGCTTGTTAAGTTTAAGTTAGACACAAATTGATTAATTTATTGCATGAAACTTGAATATCCACGTTTATAGAACATAATGCCCATGTGCAAACTAAATGAACGAGTAAATTGCAACTTTCTGTATTTTTAAATTAGAAATATGCTACGTAAAAACCTAGCTAGCTAACATTTGTAGCTATTTTATGTACGTGCTGGTTCCATGTTTGCATAGTAGTTACTGTCAAAAAATACAAATATTTTAACCTTCCAATAAAATGTGATTATCATTAGAGAAGCCTGTTGAGTTGTAAAAGATAAAGATTGACTGCATTTCAATTACAAATTGTTATTTTAATAAACCATATTTTACATTGCGATCACTGATGACATCACTGTGTAGTTGTTGCCCCGCCCATCCAAATCGAAACTTTACGGTTTGTGAGTGAAATTCAACCGCCAAGTTTGCTCTAAAAATACTAAAAAGTAGTTGAATTGCAGCGTTTGGGTTGTACTTTTCTATGCGACAATAAATTCAAACAAACATTAGATTTAGTATTTTCGTTTTTATCTCGGATTAAGCCGTATGAGCACTCGGTCTCAAAAAGCTGTCTTAGGGACATTACTAGGCGTAAAGCCATGTTTTTGTATTTAAAACCATTTAAATGTGACTTGTTTTTGCCAAGAATCTCAGTCAGTTGCAAAAGACGCTGCATTCTGGAGGAATAGTGGAACAATGGCTCATGGAACCCAACATAGTTTGAGTTTAAGCCTTAAAAACAGCTGATTTCTGTAATAGGTTAAGGTATTAAGGTGTTATGGTATTTTAATTTTTTATTTTCATTGTGTGTTGTATTTTTGCTGTTCGTTTGTCTCTTCGTATGAACTCCTTTTATATCACTGGTGATACACTTTGTTTATTGTCAGATTACGGGGCCTTAAATTAAATTCTGTTTTAAAAAAACTTGATAAATTCAAACATACACTTGTAATACATCATTTGATCACCAGGTGGCAGCAATTAACATCCCCATTGCTTTTCCACAGCAGTGACTACTAGGGGAGCCGCTCCAAATTTAGAAAAATTGATTTTTTTTTTCTTTCAGATTTTTATAAAAAAATCAGTTTTTGAGGTCTAGGGGGGAGAACAGTAACATTTTTGCTCAAATTTCTAAGAGAAGGGTTGTCTGGTGGGTTGCTTGAACGTGGCGTAGTACATTTTTGTGATTTCAATTTTAACCCCTTCCTTTATACATTTACACATTGTATCTTATTATACACAATTATAATAAAATAATTTGTTTTTGTCTTTTCATTTTTTTTTATATTTTTTTTTAGAAAAAAAAAAAATGTTTGGAAGCCAGCAGTAAAGGGTTAAAATTATAATAAAATAATGTGTTTTTGCTTAAAAAAAAATTTTTTATATATATATTTCTTTTAGAAATATTACGTTGAATCGGGAAAAATGTTTAAGATGTTTAAAAAAAAAAATGGTTTTAAGCTTATCGTCTGGAAGCCAGCAGTATAAAGGTATTTCAAAAAAAAAAAAAAAACGAGCGCCGCATTAAACACTCTAAATCTAATCAGCCAAACGCACAAGTCCGCGCAGCTTTTCTCCGCCCTGCACTTCATCTGTCAGATGAAGATGGAGATGGAGAGCAGCTTCCGCGGGCAGATTATTGGTTAAATGGATTGTGACGTCACGGCTATAAAAGAAAACGCGTCGCGTGGAATTTTAAAAACCGAAGAAGAAGAAGAATTCGCGTAAAAGCCGAGCGCGTGTTCCGCCGGTCGGTCGGTCGGTCAGACGCAGCGGGATGATGTGCTCTCCTTCTGCCGGCACAAAGCAGCGGGACTCGGGCTTGAGTCTGACAGACGGACGCGGCGCAATGGCTTCGTTTCTGGAGGTGAGAGGAAGATCGTGTCGTGCGCGTGTTTACAAACAGCTCGTGTGGCTTGATATCGCGTGTCATTAGATATGGAGATATTTAAGATGTTTACACCCGTGTATTTTTGTTCCGGGTGAACTTTCGTGTCGGGCATTGCCAAGGCGACGCCAAAATCGAGGGACGTTTGTAAACTTGTCAACTGAATTGAAATGTGTTTTTCCTCCAGATTTCTGATGACGATAAAGGACTCGAGCTGAATCTGTTTTGCGTGCCGAAACACTACGAAGGGGATTTAGACAGTGTTATAATACCAAACGGCCTCATTAAAGACAGGTGTGTTTTACTGACTGAGTAGTAAATCAATCTGATTAATATTTCTGTGTTTTAGTTTTTAATATAAAGTGTTTTATTATTGAGCTGTATCGTTCAACCCTGCATGGGAATTTGGCTTTACCTTCTTAGTGTCTGGTTTTGTTTTATTTATGTATATTAAGTTTTAATCTATTTTGGTATATGGTCATCGGACTTTTATACATTTTATTGTGATTGGCCTTTTGTATTTGCTGTTGTGTTAAAGTGTAAAGCACTTTGGTTCATTTTTTAGCATATGTGTACGGTATAAATATCTATATGTATAAGCATATGAAATGAAAACGTATAAAGCGCCAACAACTAAATCGACTGAATTATGAGGAATGTGCATAAAGTGAGAATTTTTCCTCCCTTTACGTCTCCGTTTGTAAAGTTTCTGTACATTGTACTAGAGGATTGCAAATTGAAACAACGCCGCTGTATTTCGGCCGGACCGTGGAATGATCGCGCTTATAAAAGAGCCAGTGTTTTTTTTTTTCTCCACACCGAGCTAAACCTTATTTTATTAGCGCGCATGTGATTCAAATTTGTCTTTCCTTTCTTTATTTGTTTAACAAATTTCTCGCTGATGGGCCTGACCCGGCGTTTCTGGCATAACCTGGCTAGTTTTTGAGTATTTTTAGAGTAATTAGTGGGTTTTTTTATTGCCGTTTCTTTATATTGTTTTTTTAAGTCTTGTTTTATATTGTGTTTTACAATGTGTTGTTTTTACTGTTATTTTAATCGTCCTTTTGGACTTTACTTTACAGTCATTTGGCATACGCTTCTATCCAAAGCTACTTACAAAAAGAAGAGCAAGTGAAGCAAATCTGCGATATACTTTAATATAAACACACACACACATGCACACACACACACACGCACACACACACCCACACATACACACAGTTTGTACATCTGATTTATTGCACCAATAACAACAATCACACAAACTTACACACAGACAAACAAACAAAAAAGAACAATACCCTTTGATTAATCATGTGAATAAAACTAAATTAGAAATGTAAAATTTAAATTTAGAAATCAAATTTTTCAGCTACTAAGATTGTAGATGGTATACCTTAAAACATATGACAAAAATACAGCACCTTTATACGTTTTTTGTTAGCTTAATACAAATTGTTAAAAATTTGAATATGATCTCAACAACACTTGGGTTTAAAAAACGACACGACTATGTAGAAGTCAAGAAGTTAATGTGACAGATAAGTCAAATAAGAATTTAGTTGTCAACTGCAGTTTTTTAAGTGCTTCATTATGTATAATTGATTTGATTTGATTTGATATGATTGATTGATTTGAGTTTTCGTCCGTTTTTTTTTTTTGCAGGACTGAAAGGTTGGCCCGTGATATCGTACAGGACATGGGTGGGCAACACATCGTGGCTCTTTGTGTCTTAAAAGGAGGTTACAAGTTCTTCGCCGACCTGATGGATTGCATCAAAACGCTGAATCAGAACCGAGATAAGTCTGTGCCTCTGTCTGTGGACTTCATTAGGCTGAAAAGCTACTCTGTGAGTGTGTGCGCACTCATTCACTCTCTCTCAAGCTGATTGGCTGATGCCTTCCTCTTCATCAATCTTATCGCTGGCGTGATGTGGCTTAAACGCAGGGGCGAGGCTTTTTAAAAAACCACCCTGTTCCCAAAAAACAAGATTTTTGCACAATCAATAAAAAATCAATTGATAATCAATAGAGCTTTCAAATAGAAAACTATGTCGAAAGACTAAAACTCATCGTCAAAAAAAAACAGAAAAAGAAAAAAAACGTGGGGCGAAGTGGTACACGGTGCCAATTCTGCATTGAATGAAAAAAAAAATCACAGTCTTTAACATTTGCAGTATTAAGTACACGATGTTGACGTTGACAGTATTACACACTTTAATAAAAGAAATAATAAAATATTCTAAATGTCAAAACACACTAGATAACTTAAAATATTACAACACCCCATTAAAAACAAGCTGAAACTGAAATGTGACGCAACATAAAATGCATTTATAAGACATACGTGGGGAATATTTTAAAAGGCCATTTAAATATGTTTTTAACATATAAATGCATTTATATGAAATAATTAGAAAATATTTAGAAGGCCATTTAAATATGTTTTTAAAATTATATTACCCTAACCCCTTTTTAATATATTTACAAATAAAGTGTATTCGGTTGAATACCGTATATTAAATATAGTTATTTATTAAATATAGGAAATATAGTTATTATTCATATATTTGTTTATGAAATTCACACATGAAACTGTTTTTAACAATATATGCATGTATATGTTAAAAACGTGTTTGAAAATTTGCCATATTGGATTTTAAAATTTTATATTTAAATATTTTAAAACAATGTTTCACGGATACATTTCTTCTTTGAATATGGAACACTTTATTTATAGTCCTTTGTTGATGACATAATACAGAGAATGTTGTCGCATACCTTTTTATATTTAGCTCGTTTTCCCTTTTCTCTCCTCTTTCTAAATTGTGCACCCGATAGCTTTTAACTCGAATCAACAGGAAATTTCAGGAATAATTGGGCACAGAACTTTCTATCTGCACCACCATCGCTTGTGTCGCTTTTCTCAGAGTGTGTAGCAAATTCTGACGGGATCTTGCAAATCATTAAACTCAAGTTCAATATGGTACAAATCATTGGATTTCAAATAATTCATTCAATGTTTGAAACGCAATGTCTTGTTTTTTTTTTTTCTTTTTTTTTTCCAGTTTTTTTTTAGTGTACTGCTGTGCCCCGCCTCAACCTGCCTAAAGCCTCAACAATAATTCAAAATAATTGACAAAATGGTCTTTTCTATATTATGAAAAATACATTACTGCACAGTTGCCAGAGCGTTGAAATTCTCTTCTTGTGTTTTCTCTTCTCCTTTGTTTTAGAACGACAGCTCCACAAACTGTGTGAAAGTGATCGGTGGAGACGAACTCTCAACCCTCCGGGGCAAAGTAAGACTAGTTTTAGTTTTGTTTCTGCATTAAGCTCGACTATTATTTGCTTGTCAATCTGTTTGTGTGTTTGTTTGCAGAATGTTCTCATAGTTGAGGTGAGTTTCACTTTCTTTTTAATTTTACAGTGAACAATAACTTGGTTTACAGGGCGGGCAATTAGGAGTGAACATTTGTATCACGATATTTGATAGTGTCCAGACGATATCGGTATTATATCACGGTAATGGAGGGGGAGGGGTTACACTGTAGTAGACCTTAATTACATGATTTGTACACAAAATCTGTATTCTAACTTTATTTAAAATTAAGAAATGATGAAACGTTGTCACGCTTACCTTCTCTCTTGCTCACTGATTCTGAATGCGAATATCGTGTGAAACAAACGTTTACAAACGACTGTCAAAAAATAAAAAAATAGGCAGCTTACTTAGTCGAGCCGCTCTTAAAGACACAGTACACAAACGTGGGTGTGATCTATTAATTCAGCCTGTTACAACACTTTCTGTGTTCGATTAGCAATGTCTTTGTGTCGTCAATAAAAGTTGTAATGAAACTAACGTGTTATACTGTGTTAAAGTGTTTATATACGTGTATAAAAATTGAATTCATGAATGTGTGACGGTATCCACAGTATTGCAAAAAATATATAGTGGCACAACTCAACAGCGGTTTTCACCACATCTAGTTTGCATATTAAAAACATGTCTCATAATATGTAAGAGAAGATAACTACAGAGTCTTCAGGGTTTTAATTGTCAAACTGATAAGAGTAGAAATGATGATTGTGTGCTTTTTTTTTCTACTTCAGGACATTGTCGAGACGGGCAAAACTATGGAAACCTTACTCAAATTACTACATGAATGTCACCCCAAAATGGTGAAGGTGGTGAGGTGAGAGCTACTGTAAAGAACCAAAAAATTGACCTTTTTTCAACCCGAAATGTGTAACGTGTCAAATGTATCTAGTCATAAATTCTTTAAAATGCACCTTTTTAAATCTTGTTGTTTTTCAGTTTGGATTGCGCTGGTTTCAATGACGATTTCCCATTTAATTTTGTCATCTAAATAAAAATATGTTGAAATAATTTGAGAACTCCAACTGTTACCCAGGCTTTTACAGTTTTCGTTAAATAAAGCTGTTCTGTTTTCTTTTGTGCGCTTTGAGACAGTTAAGACAGTAAAGAAATGCTCAGAACTTGAACTTGATGATGCTGTAATCTAACCTGAAATCTAATGTTTTCATTCCAGTTTACTGGTGAAACGAACACCCAGGAGCTCCGGCTACAGGCCAGATTGTGAGTTTGTGTTTTAAATCCCAGCCACTCAAAAAATGCATTTCCATCTCTGGATCATCCCATCTGTCCGTTTAGAGGCGTTATGCAATGCTTTCACGATAAGCTGTTTAAACGTCCACTTTTACTTTCTGCAGCAAAGTCCGTGTCGTGGAGTGTGAGATCTGTTAGAAATTATATCAACACACGCTTCTAGTCAAGCAGTGTGTAACCTACAACATAAGCACTACAACTCTGTTTCATTTCTATTCTATAAAGAACCTTGTGTGTTAAATTGGCTCTAGTTAGTGCCAAATTATTACACCTTTTCAAAATCTCATTACCGTATTTACGCAAATATAAGCAGCCCTTTTTTTCCCGCGTTTTCCACAAGTCCAATGTCTAATCGCAGAAAGAGTCGTAGTTGAAAATGAAGAACACGAGTAAGGAGTAAAAAAATAATCCAAGGAACAGACACAATCAAAACGCTCGGTCACTGCTCTGCGCATGTGCGGAGTCTGACTGGAGAGCAAAGGATCTTGGGAAATGAAGTCCTGACCATTAGAATCGACTTTTCATCTATTATTCAAGTAAAACGATATTAAAATTATACGAGTCACAAGTTAGGTTTGTTAAATAAAGAAAAACAAATAGTATTTTTAAGAGAATATTAACGTAATTGGCCCAGAAACGTTACTAAAAAAATGTCACACTTTAATGCATGTTATACATTTAATTAATATTAAAATATGAATACATAATATTTACATAATATATATTTATTTTTTATTTTGTGCTTTGTGTTTTATTTACGTTTGATTTCTAAAATTGTTTTTTGAGTCTTAAACACACAAACTCAAGCTTTTTAAACTTAAATTAATTATGCAGTATTTATACTAATTAAGTCTCGCCCTGGCCCGCTGATTGGCACCGTGGTCCATAGCGAAATAATTTATCCAATACGTGGAGTCAATATTTTTTAATTTGTTAACTGCTATTTACATTTATTTTACTTTACAGTCATTTGGCGCAGAAGCTTTAATCCAAAGTGACTCGCAAACAGAGGAACATCTGAAGCAGTTTGTCTACAAAACTCACTTAAAAGAAACCAGTAAATGCTTTACACAAGACTATCAACAAAATCAAAATCTTTACATTATTTATTTCTTAATATCATATATAAATACTTTACAGTTTATTTAATTAGTGGCACAAAAAAAGTGAATGAATCTCAGCATGAAGGCATTGATGTAAATTACTGTTTTGCTCAATTAAATTAATTACTGAAATTATGAAATTACGGTTTTTAAGGTGTTAAATATGTGATGGTGTTTTATGGTGTTTTTATGCGTGATATGTTTTTAGATTTTGGATTTGAAGTTCCGGACAAATTCCTGGTGGGATACGCTTTAGACTACAACGAGCATTTCAGGGACTTGAGTGTGAGTTGCTTAATTTCTTTTCATAATCTTGTAATGCAACAATATATTTGTATTTATTTGTGTTATTGTTTACTTGGTTCCTGATGAGCCGTGTGATGTAAAGTGAGTGTCTTTTTTTTGTTTCTCTATCTTTCAGCACATCTGTATATTAAGTGAAACGGCACGAGAGAAATACAAAGTGTGACGAGTTTTGGACTTTTATTTTTATTTTTTGTATAGATTATTATTGCCTTGTCATTTACTTTCTCGTAAACAAAGGCAAGTTAAGAACATTTTGTTGCACTTATTGCATTGTATGAGACCCTTTTTATTCTTTGTAAAATATGAATTCACTTTTAAACGGAGCCTTGGATGCTCATCTGTTGGTTTGGATTGTTCAAGAACATGTCAAAGACTTCAAGTTTTGCCTCGTTGCACTTTTATTTGTTCACCCTGGATTTTCTTTTTCAGTTTGAAGCTTTGTGCCAGTGAAATCATAAGAAACCCTGTCAGAGTCTTTGTCCAAATAAAATGGCACTTATGGTGATCCTGGTTGTTTTATTTGAAATGTACTGTACTGACATCAGTGAACAATACTGACTCGGAATATATATTTTGTTAGATTACTTAAGTATCTTTTTGATCAAGACCATTTACTCGAGTAAATGGGCTGTTACTTTACTTGAGTATGTTTTTTGCTACATTGTACTTGTACTGTGTATCAAAAAACAAGCAATATGTTATATAAAATAAAAATTTATATCGTATATTTTTTATGGAAATATAATATAAAATAATATAATAATTATATTATTATAAATAATTATGTAATATTTATATAATATTTATGAAATAATTAAAAAATATTTTATATAAAATATGATCGCAAAGCACACAAAAAATTATGAGAAAATATTCACGTCACTGTGTTTTTTACCATGTTAGTCTTGGTAACATTATGCTTGGAGTACAGATACTCAATCACTAATGTAATCACTAAAGTAGAAAGTACAAGAATTGCTGAAATTATACATTCTGCATAAAATACATTTAACTGTGAGTTTGTGACATGCTTTTTGTTTTTTGTTACTAAGTACACTGCATCTCTTTATATAATTTTAATGCAAAGAGAAACCGACCTAATCACAACTAGACATTGAATACTCAGAAGAGAAATAATGTGTTTTACTAATTTTATTATATCATATATATTTTTATTAAATATATAATTTACTAATCAGAATTTTTTTTCAGATCTACTTTTATTTTTCTTTGCACGTTTGACTGATGGAGACTGACTTTGTGTTTTTATCTACTTTGTTCTACCATTTTTTTTAATCATTGAGGTGTTAAATTTCGTTGTGTGTTTTAAAGCAAAACCTCATGAATAGAGTTTGTTTCCACATTTCTTTTGTTGTTTGCCTATATTCAGGTAAAATTCCTAAGTTCTTTTAAAAGTGGAAACTTTGCTACTTTGACTCAAGTCTGTTTGAAATGGGTAACTTGTTAGTTGTAATGGAGTAATTTTTACTCTTTGACTCAAGTCTTTTTGAAATGGGTCACTTGTTAGTTGTAATGTCATTTTTACAGTAAGTATCTGTACTTTTACTTAAGTACGGCTGTCCGGTACTCTTCACACCCCTTCTGAGGAATCAAACTTTTTTTTGTGATGTTTGATCCACCAAATACACATAAAAAAATCTTTAACTTGATACAAGTTGAAAGAATGCTGTTCATAGAGAAGAAAATGACAGATAAGAAAAACAAAGCCGAGCCAGCCAGGAGTCGAACCTAGAATCTTCTGATCCGTAGTCAGACGCGTTATCCATTGCGCCACTGGCCCGATACAGTTGTCAAATCAAGATTATTTTATATTAATTCATCTACAACAATTCATGACTTACAACTATTTTAAATAAATTGCGAAGTGACTTTCAACGTCAGAATTATTGTATTGCGGCCGATCTGGCGATAATAGTGAGATTCAGATACTTTGCGGTTTCGTTAGCGACCACGTGTTCAGCGTCAGTCCGATCACTATGGCAGCAGCGGCGTGCGAGCAGATTCTGATCGGAACGTGTGATGGAGTGATCGATAAGCGGTCGAACACGTCGTTTAAAACAAACAAACTGGGAGACGAGCCGGTAAGGAAACGCGAACTGTCTCGGTGCTGGATATCTAGTGCTAAGCGGCTAACACCCGGGCTAGCTTAGCCACCTAGCAAGCCTCATGTGATCACGTGAAAATAAGTCGCGTTTTTTTATCTGAAGTTAAAATAGTTAGCTTTGTAGAGTGTTAGAATAAAATAGTTGCCAATATTTAATTTAATTTAGTTGCAATATTGTTGCCTTAAGCGTGTACGGGCATGATCGCGATAACAACATCGCGATGCACACAAGTCGTCATTTAATATTAAAATCAACATACTTTTTTTATTTCTTTCTTATTGGTTTATTTATTTATTACCTATTTATGATAAGACGATGGTATGTCAAACTCATTTGTACTGAGGGGACAGAACTCAAAGCCCGCTTGAGGTCGGATAAGTCTAATCAGGATAAACATTTATAAAACACTTTTAACATAAATATGAATACAACTAAGTCATATTTTTCCTGAATAAATACATTTTAAAATTAAATAACTTACAATATGCTGTTCGCCATAAATACATCTTGTCAAAATTATACACGTTAGAAAAATTAACGTGCTAATTGTATTATTAAGAATAAAGTTAGATCAGAAGTTCAAATCAAATTAAATTGTATTTGTCTGTAGAATACAAAAATGTCCATGAAGAAAAATCTTTAAAAAAAAAAGCAAAAACTCGTTATATAAACTCTTCTTTTAAAATATATGTTGTGGACTCTTAAAAAACTCTTGTTAGCAAGTTGTTAGATTGAGTCATCTCACTATTAACAATATCAATTAAAGAAGCAATCAAACTAAAAAGAAGCAAACGCACACAATATTCTAGTTTAGTAAAAAAAAAAAAAAAAAAATATATATATATATATATATATATATATACATACATATATATATATATATATATATATATATATATATATATTATAAATATTATAAATATCATAATTATAAATATAAGTTTGCAACAAGTCCAATAAAAATGAAACAGTATGAATTCCGGGTTTCAACCATTTATAATGTGAAATTTCATTGAATATTTTTCATTTGTCTATCTATATACATAACACAATTTAAAATGCATTTCAAACGTCACAGGATCCCCTTCCTCTCATTGGTCGTCTCCAGCCCATCTGCCCTCTGTGCCATAACGGTCTGGCTCACATAGTGCAGGTCTACTGCCCCCTAGCGGCGTCTTCTTACCACAGAACCTTAAACGTCTTCGCCTGCACCAGTCCTCAATGCTCTGGGAAACCGGAAAGGTAATTTTTGTTAACTGTCAATTCAATTATTAATTTTTTATTAATAATTAATTTTTACGTATGGAGAATGTTAATAACAAAAACGCAATGTTACCAAGCCAAGAACCTTATAAAACGACTTTTTGTTGAAGATTAATACAAATACTGCCCTTATTTGAGACTTCATAGAATCACATCATAGTCAGATAGAAATTATTTTTATTTTTTTGCCCATTCGAGTTTGATCAAGACTGACCTTTTGATCATTTTATATATTTTGCTCTACCATTTTTGAAACATTGAGGCGTTCAATTCCGTTTCTGTATTAGAAAATAAAACCTCGTCAACAGTTAACTTTCAAGTGAAATACTCAAGTACTTTTGAAATTCGATACTTTGCTACTTTTAAATCGGTGACTTTTTACTTGTATTGGAGTAACTTATGCATCAAGTGTCTCCAATATTTTGACTTATACTATAAAATACAAAGTATAAGTATTTTATCTCGTCACAACTGCACCATTGTTTTTGCACAGTTGTATTTTTGTACAACCTACCATCCATTTGCACATCCATCCATCCATCCATCCATCCCTACTTTTACTCAAGTAAGATGGTCTGATACTCCTCTGGTTGTGCGTAGCTGGCTGGCTCTGCGATCCCAGTGTCTGGATGAAGACCTCAGCGGCCAGAAAGTCCAGCAGTGTGAGGAACCCTCCAGAACAGACTGGTGTGTGGATGCCGATGACTGGGGAGAAGGTGGTGATGATGATGATGAAGAGCTGGAGAAGCACGCACAGGCTCCTCGTGACGCAAGATCGGCCATCAAACGCAACGCTTCTGAGGAACAGGAAGTCAGCCGAGAACTTCACAGCTTGTGCATCAAGCATCATGCCTCCACCTTCCAGCCCTTCTTCATCAGCGTGGTGGACCAGGACGACCTGGATGGGTTTCACGATGATGAGCATGAGAACAGACTGCTTCGGGAATACGAGGAGGCTGAAGGGGTTAATGTTCAGGAGATTGTGAGGTGAGTACGGGTTTTTCTCCAAAACGATTTTTAGTATTTTTATAATGCGCTCATTTCTTCTTCGTTTTTAGCTGTGGAAGTGGAGCCGCGGATGAAAAGTACGAGAAGGGTGAAGCTAAACACGGTGACGCGGTGTTTACACGTTTTATGAAGAGCATCTCACTCTGCCCTCAGCAAGTTTTGCGGTGATTAGATTCGAAATAAAAATGTTATAAACTACTGGATTTACGCGAATATAAGCACCCTTTTTTTTTTTTTTTTTTAGAATTTTCCACACTCAAAATCTTGCAGAGTGCTTATAGTCGCCGATATATGGTCGTAAATATAAGCCTTAATTTTTCCGTATTTCAAGTCAGGAACAGTCACAAATAAACGGAAATGCATGTGCGTCTATAATATGTTAAACAATGATCCGTAGGAATCCATATAAGCTTTTATTGGCTCAATAACAGAAATAAAGAAACATTAGACACACCGCGACACTTAACAGAGACAAAATACCACTGGAAGTAGTAAGATTAAACTAATTACAGTACAATCATTTATATTACAACAGAGTCTACAAACCACCACTTAGCTTAGCGCAACCGGCTACAAACAAGTCGCAGAAAGATTCAAAACTGTTGAAAATGAAGAACATGAGCAAGAAGTAAAAACAATCAGGAACAGACACAATCAAAACGCTGGGTCTGATACACAGGGGATAATAATCCTTCCTCTTCACACGGCGTCAGATAAACAGAGAGCTTGAAACAGGCCTGAGCTTGAAACAATTGCTCTGCGCATGTGCGGAGTCTGACTGGTGCAAAGGATCTTGGGAAATGAAGTCCTGACCACTAGAATCAACTTTTTGTTATCTATTATTCAAGTAATAATAATAATAATAATAATAATAATAAGTAAAACGATATCAAACGATATCTAATTGAACCAGAATCATTTATTTTATTTTGAGCCTGAAAAATCAGGGGGGTGCTTATATTTGCGTAAATACGGTATGTGCTGTATTTATGTGACTATAAGCACCTCACAAATAAAAGAACCCCCAAGTTTTTTAGAGTCTAAAATTAGAAATATGCTTACATTTGCGTAAATACGATATTTACACTATTGTGCATGTATATAGTCATAATTTAATCTATTGTCCTGTTTGCAGATATAACTGGGCTGGAACGCCTCTGTTCATAACGGAGCCGCCGACAAACATAAAGGAAACGGTGTCGTGCTGTGATCACTGTGGCGGTCCGAGGGTCTTTGAGTTTCAGCTCATGCCTGCAGCCGTCAGCTTACTCATTACCACCGACACACACGCAGGTTTGTTCAAAAGGAAAAATATATGTTGTGGAAGGCCGTTTTGTTATTATAGTTTATATTATATATATTAAAAAAATTATATATATATATATATATATATATATATATATATGACATAAAATACGTTTGTGTGTTTTATTAAAGCACATAAATGGGTGTGTGTGTGTGTGTGTGTGTGTGTGTGTGTGTGTGTGTGTGTGTGTGTGTGGTCTACTGTAGGGCAAAAGCATATACACATAAAAAAGATATACGTATTTTTATATATAAAAAGACATAAAATACAAAAATATAAAAAAATAACGCATGTGTCTTTTCACAAATATAATACAGTATATGTGTGTATTTGTGTGAATTTATACATTTTCTTTTATAATAAGATAAAGAGATTAAGAGATAAAGGAATGTGCAAGCGTTCCTCAATAAAGATAAAGAAAAGCGTCTTGAGAAAAAAAGCTAAAAGGTTACAAATATTTGATGTACTAATTTGTTATACTAAACATAAATCTGTATATACATACATTTCTTTTGTACGTATGTATTTCTGCATTTTTTTTATACACAAGTACATTTATTTCCTTTGTCATTTATATTTGATATAGGTGGTTTTTGTCCTTTGTGTGTGTGCGCATGTGTATTTATTTATTTTGTAAATTTATTGCCAGGTAATTCTCTGGAGTTTGGAACAGTTCTGGTCTACACCTGCAAAAACAGCTGCTGGAAATCTGGATCCGAAGTTTCTGCTAAAGAATTTATTTTTGTGCAGCCCGATCCAGACCAAAAGTTGTTCAAATGACGATAGTTGTTGTTATTGATCTCTGATATTAATTTAAAATAATACATTTGGACTGCTTGGAGAATCTAATTTAAAAAAATGAGTAAAATATAAATTAAGCATACGTAAAATATATATTTTTTTACTGCTATATCGTATATATTCTTTGAGCGGTTGCAGTCCTTACGGTCGCCTGTGTGTTGCGCATGCGCAGTGGGAGCGGCGAGCGGAATTCAATGCTCAAGCTTTTCTCTCGCGAGGAAGGACGCCATTATCGGACTCTTCACAAACAACACGAGAATTCATCATTCACACGGTAATATAAACCATTTTGTAGTGCGACTCCTCCTGCGAATCCAGAATATGGCGCTTTGCATAAAATAAATACACGTTTCTTTATGTTTTCTTGTCAACTGTGTCTTGGACGCCATGAAGGGCACAAATGAGGCCCGGATCCATTTTGCTGCGGCGGTTTAGGCTGTTGATTAGCACGCGCGAGCTAACGGGCTAACGGCTAATGCTAGCTGCTAAATGCTAACGCGACTGAATTACCGCCGCTGTTGAGCGTTTGCCGATTTTTATAGGTTTTTTCCCTCCCTATATTTCTAAAGAGATGTTGATTTTTTTTCCACATTTAATTTTTTTTACACAAAATTAGCTGCATAATGTGTTGGAGTTAGGGAGATTATGAATTAAAATACATTTTCACAAACTGTTTAAAATGATTATTTCTTATGCAGTGCCAAATGTGGTGAAACACGTTTTTTTTTGTATATAAGATGCACATATGAGTTTCTTTTTTGGATGCACCTTCCTAAAAAATTTGCTCTTCAAAATATTAAAATTAAAATGCAATTGATTTAACTTCACATTTAAGATGCCAGCCTTTTTTTCTTAGACAAATTGCAACAGCACAAACTAAATTTAAAATGTATCTAAATTAATCGCAAAAGTAAAACATAAAAACGTGTCATACTTTTGGTATAAAACATGCAGAAAGAACAACAAAGAAACATCAAGTTCATTTTTACACACACACACACACACACACACACACACACACACACACAAAATGTACATACACTACTCTATATTACTTGTCTCTTTTTGAGTCAGAACTACTAATAATTTCCACTTTTCTCTTTCATCTCTTCTTCCTTTCTCTCACTCTAACTAAACACATGTTGTCTTCAGAGCTTTTCTATTTTTCTTTTATATTACTTTTTCATATTTCTTTGAAATAGCCGTGTGCAGAGTGACATCATCTATTACCAAAGCACCCCTGATAATGATTTGTCTGTGATTAAAACAAAACAAAAAAAAAACGTAAATGTTTTATTTCACAAAGGAAAAAGTGTCTTTTGATTAGACTTCAATACTTATGGTAATATTAAAAGTGTTTTACTAAAACAAAAATACAAAAAAGTGGTATTTTTTTATTACAGCATTTTTACCATAACAAGTATACAAATATATATTTTCTTTAACTTAAATTTTTTAATTATGCAAAAAAATAAACTGGGCGTCTTTAACTCTATTTGGCTAGGGGACATTACGTCAACTGTCAGCCAATATGGGATTTTAATATTTAGGCTGATTTATGGAATTGTATATTAATTAATTCACATTCCTTTTAAAGGGCATTCCTAACATATTTTTGTCATATTTAACAAAAATGTCAAACTAAATGTGGTATGAGAGGGCAGGTGCGGACAGGTGCGTGAGTTCCTGGCGGGTTTAAGAGGTTGCTCATGTCGAGGTGTTTAACAACCTTAATAACACTGTCATTACATTACAACCCCGTCTTTTAGTCAATAGTCCTGCTGTAATACCGAATGAACTGCTTGAATTACTTTGGAACAAGTAAACACGTTTTAGGCATGTGACACACACACACACACAGCCTCTGACTTTATTTTGTTATTTTTTTATTTCTTAACGATGTCAGATTGTTAATGTAGCCTCTCATTTAATTATTACAAATTATTAATTAGTTTTAAATCAATACAATTTAATCAATTTTAATATAAATTTTAAATATTGCAGCACAATCTGCAGACACAGCTCCCATTACACTTGTTTTATTATTTTATTTACGTTATTTATTTAGTTATTTAGATTAATGATTTTTTAATGTATATTTATTGATTTATTGATGCGTTTGTATTATACGTATATTGCTTTGTGAGGTTCTCTCTCGTTTTTCTGCTATTGTAAAAACTGCATTTTCCCCACTGAGGGACAAAAACACTTTTTTTGTATTTTGCTCATATTGTGTTTTTGTCTTTTGTTCATCCTCATAGTTTTTCCTTGATTTATTTATATTTTTCATCTTTTGTAATTGTTTGTATTTTTATCTCTTAGCATGCACCCCCCACCACATGTTTAAATGCTGGACGATTGTAAAAAATACATTTCATTGTATGTTGTACCATGTGTATATGACAATTGGACATTATTAACACATTAATATATAAAAAAAAAGCAGCAGTATAAAAAAATACAATAATTTGACACAGCAGAAATTTTAAACGAGACGCGAGGTTTCTTTTAGACATCATTTGCGGGCGGCCCGTGGGCCGGCTGTTGGAGACCCCCGCTCTTAACGGATGCCGCTGCTTTTTCTCTTCTCAATCCAGGCCTGAATGATGTCTGAGCAGGATTTGGTGGAAATAGTCCAGATCGCCGTAGCCGATCTGAATCACGAGGGCCACCAGCAAGGTGAGATGAAGATGTTCCTCCACGTTTGATCGGGGAGCTTTCAGCATGATAATTACAGGATCTGGATGTTTTTTTTGTACCCATCATGACTTCAATTAAAACAATTTCAGTGCTGGAGAACAGTCCAGAAAACGATCAACCCGGAAGGAAAAGAGCGCGGATGGACGTCAGCCAAGACGCGTCCATCAAGGTAGGACATCATCTGAGAACACGTCTCAATGGCTTTCAAATTGAGGAAAAAAAAGAAGATGCAAAAAAAAAAGTCTTCTCTCTTTCTTCACCAGTCGTTGCTGGTGTCCATCAGCCAGGCCATCTACCAGCGTCTGGACAGCATGGAAACTAAGCTGCAGCTCTTGGAAGCCACGTGTCGAGGTTTAGTAGAAAAGCTGGACCTAGTGTTGGGGAAAAACCAGGCAACCATTCAAGTCCCCATGCTGTCTGGATCCCCGTTTGGAGCTACGCAGACGTGTGACAAAGTGCGCTGGTGAGTGAAGCAAAGCTGCCGACAGCGTGATTTATGCGGCCCGGCCGGCGCAGAAAGGGATTTCACACCAAGCCATGGAAACTCCGCCGCCAAAAAAATCGTGTTAAATTATTGGAGTGACATGAACTCCAGACTTTTGACTTTTTTTTTTGCTGGAATAGATCTCCGGCCAGAACGTCACAGACTCTGTTGATTCTACACGCGCCTGTACTTTATATTAGCTGGAGCATTTTTCTTTCGCTTAGTGTGCGATTTGAAGTATTTTTATCCAAGAGAACCGTGTTGTTGGCAAGGAAACTGCTTCGAAGAAAACGAATCGTAAATAAAACGAAGAATCGTAATAACACAAAGACAGCTGACGGAATAACGACCTCGCTTTTATCACATTTTTAATTGTAATATTACTATTTCATTATAATACTTGTAGAACGTCTTTAACTCTCAATTCGTTTCACTCTGTCTTCTCTCACTAGACTTTTTTTTTTTTTGGCGGTTCTCTTGTGACCATTTTTTTCAATGTCTTTTCTCACCAAAGAAGTGAGGTGTAAAGAGTAGCTAAAGACCAGAGGTGTAAAGAGTAGCTAAAATCCATACTTGAGTAAAAGTGCTCCATTACAAGTCGCTCAATCCAAGAAGACTTGAGTAAAAGTATGAATTCCTTACTGCTAAAATTACTCCATTACAAGTCGCCCAATCCAGGAAGACTTGAGTAAAAGTCGTAAAGTGTCTACTTTTAAAAGAACTGATGAAGTAATTTTCTTGTAAAATTACCTTACTGCTAAAATTACTCAATTACAAGTCGTCCAATCCAAGAAGACTTGAGTAAAAGTTGTAAAGTGTCTAATTTTAACATGAACTTACAGAGAGTATTTTACTCGTGACAAATTTAGGATCAAAAAAGCAACAAGAAATGTGAAAAACAAGAAACTCTTTATTTATGAGGTTTTATTTTCTAGTATAGAAATGAAAAGTTGCTCAAATTTTTGATGCTCAGTACAAAGTAGCAAAGTCAATTCGCTCAACTTACTTTATACACATAGGACGAATTGGAAGAATCACACAAAAAGAGCGAATCAAAGCTTTAATCAAATCAACCAGTTGTGGTGACCATGCGGTGTGTTTTATTCCAGTGTCGTGCCCCAGACTAACGTCGTCATGAGCGGCGAGAAGGCGAAACGAGAGGAAGTGCCGCGTCCCTCCGACTCCTTGGAGAACCTGCTCAGCAAGTGAGTAGCATCACATAAAAACTCACATAAAAAAATAAAAAAAGTAGATAGAGCTGCATGATTCTGGATAAATTCTGATTTCAATTCTGATAAGATTCTCTTCAGGATTTTTTTTCTTTTTGTTTTTTGCAAATTGCGGTGAATCTTTTTTTTGCTTAGAATAAAGATCACATTTTGTTCTGGATATTGTATGTACTTATGTATGGATATTTTCAATATTTAACCATGAAAATCAGCTTGTCAAACAGCAATATAATAACACCTTGAACAATATTATTTAATGTAAAAGTAATGTTGTAAAAAAAAATAAATCACACTCAAAAGTAATGAAAAATAAACACACCAAGGAACCGTATTTTGTACAGTTGAGGACAAAATGATTAGCTCTGTTTAAAAGCACTTTTTAAATACGGTACTTGTCAACCAATGATTATTTTGGGTAGAGCTGCACGATTCTGGATAAAATGAGAATCAGGATTGTTTTGCTTAGTGTAAAGATCACGATTCTTTTCATGATTCTTTCTGGATATTTTATTATTTTAAGTATTCAACCCTGAAAATTGTCTTGTCAAACAGCAATGTAATAACACATATTTTGCTTTAAAATTAAATCAATTGAATAAAAAAATATAATGTAATGTAAAAGTAAAAAATAAAGAAAAAAATCACCATTCAACGTAATAAAAATAATATTATTTACAGTTGACTACAAAATGATCAGCTTTTGAAATACTTATCAAACAATGATTATTTTGTAGGCGGGGCTAATAATAACCGCAGTAAACACACACACACAGACACACACACACACATTTCAGAATAAAATCTTTTTTCTGCTAGTAAAATATCGGGAGTTAATATCAGACTTACGTTGTGTTTAATCTCTCATTTTCCCCGTTTATTTTCAGAATCGAAATTGCGACCTTTTAACGATTAATTGTGTCGCTGTATGTACATGTAAAGTGTAATTTAGTTCTTGATTTAAACCTTGCTCGTTCGGTTTTGCAGTGCCGTTGGACGTGGGAAACAGAAAACCATCGTTCTTAAGATTCCAGTTCAGGAGGAGCTTCAAGAGGATCCGGAAAGCGGATCAGAAACCAGCGATTCCGTGTCCAACAGCGGGCAGCCGGCGTGCCCGACCACCAACAACGTCACCCTCATCACTCTTAACTCAGAAGGTCATTTACTATACCACTTTAATCAATTATAACGTAAAACCCTCATTCAATTACCGTATTTACACAAATATATGCACCTCTTTTTTTCTCCTACCGTATTTACACAAATATAAGAACCTTTTTTTGCTCCTACAGTATTTACACAAATATAAGAACCTTTTTTTGCTCCTACCGTATTTACACAAATACAAGCACACCTTTTTTTTGTCCTACCGAAGTTTGCACAAATATATGCACCCATTTTTTTCTCCTACCGTATTTACGCGAATATAAGCACTCTTTTTTTCCTCTTACCGTTATTACACAACTATATGCACTCCTTTTTTTCCCCTACCGTTTTTACACTAATAAATGCATCAATTTTTTTCTCCTGCCGTATTTACACGAATACAAGCACCCCTATTTTCTCCTATCGTATTTACACAAATACAAGCAAATATATTTACACAAATACAAGCACCCCTTTTTTTCTCCTTCCGTATTTACACTAAATCAAACACCCCTATTTTCTCCTACCGTACTTACACAAATACAAGCACCCCTTTTTTTCCTCCTACCGTATTTACACAAATACAAGCACCTCTTTTTTTTCTCCTATCTTATTTACACAAATATAAGCACCCAAATATACACAAATATAATTTTTTCGAATTTTTGACGCTCAAAAACTTGGGGGGTGCTTATAATCGCCAATTTCAAATATGAGCGTAAATATGCCACACATGCCCATTTTTCCGTATTTCAATAATATATATTTTATGCTTATACAGGTTTATAAGCTTTATAAACTTGCTCTAGTGATACACATTTAAAATATGTCAACTTGAGCACAAATAATTTGGCACGTTAACTTTGTTTGAATGTTTAGTTTGTCTTAGTTTGATATAGTAGTTGTGCAGTTGTGTAGTAAATGTAGTAGTTGTGCATGTCAATTTCCCATAGTAGTTCTGAACTGTAGTTTTACACATCGAGCGGCCACCAGGGGGCGCTGCTGGATTTACTTACGTGCAGTTACTGGATTTCACAATTGAAGCCTTTGTTGTGAGAGTTAATGTTCTTTTCATCTGTTGTTTGAGGTTCCTGGTGATTTCTAGGAAAAGAAAACACACACACACAGATAATTATACATATTTAATTACACACACAAACACTCACATAAATGCTGTGTGTGTGTGTGTGTGCGTGTGCGTGTGTGTGTGTGTGTGTGTGTGTGTGTGTGTGTGTGTGTGTGTAAATAGATAGACAGACAGAGATAGAGACAAAGAGAGATACAAACAGACGGATGGATGGTTAAACAGACATAGATAGATAAATAGATAGATAGATAGATCTCTGTCTCTCTCTTGCACATTCTCTCTCACACACTCTCTCTCTCTTTCTCTCACTCTCTCACACACTCTCTGTCTCTCACTCTCACACACTCTCTCTCTCTGTCTCTCTCTCACACACTCTCTATCTCTCTCTTACACACACTTTCTCTCTCTCACACTCTCTCTCTCGCACACTCTCTCCCTGTCTCTCACTCTCTCTCTCTCTCTACCTCACACTCTCTCTCCCTCACACTCTCTCTCTCTCTCTCTCTCTCTCCCTCACTCTCTCTCTCTCTCTCTCTCTCTCTCTCTCTCTCTCTCTCTCTCTCTCTCTCTCTCTCTCTCTCTCTCTCTCTCTCTC
>MU204413.1:8013096-8074366 GCA_017309775.1 Paedocypris sp. Pulau Singkep
CTCTCTCTCTCTCTCTCTCTCTCTCTCTCTCTCTCTCTCTCCTGTGATAACACTGCTCTTCTTCTTCTTCTCTGTCTTGTGCTGTGTAGAGGATTTCCCGTCAGGGACGTGGCTGGGCGATGAAAGCAACCCTGAGATGCGTGTGCGCTCGCCCGTGTCTCCCGCAGACATGCTGCACATCAGCACCAACTGCCGCACGGCGGAGAAGATGGCGCTGACGCTCCTGGACTACCTGTTCCACCGCGAGGTCCAGGCCGTCTCCAACCTCTCGGGCCAGGGCAAACACGGCAAGAAGCAGCTCGACCCGCTGATGATCTACGGCATCCGCTGTGAGTGCACGCGTGTAATAACAACAATATAAATAATGTCTTCTCTTTACTCCATCACGCAACCACACGTGTAATAACAACAATATAAATAATGTGTATTATTCACTCCATCACGCAACCGCACGTGTAATAACAACAATAATAATGTGTATTATTCACTCCATCACGCAACCACACGTGTAATAACAACAATAATAATGTGTATTATTCACTCCATCACGCAACCACACGTGTAATAACAGCAATAATAATGTCTATTATTCACTCCATCACGCAACCACACATGTAATAACAACAATAATAATGTGTATTATTCACTCCATCACTCCATCACTCAACCACACACACGACACACATGTAATAACAACAATAATAATGTGTATTATTCACTCCATCACGCAACCACACGTGTAATAACAACAATAATAATGTGTTTTATTCACTCCATCACTCCATCACTCAACCACACACACGACACACATGTAATAACAACAATAATAATGTGTATTATTCACTCCATCACTCAACCACACACACGACACACATGTAATAACAACAATAATAATGTGTATTATTCACTCCATCACGCAACCACACATGTAATAACATCAATAATAATGTGTATTATTCACTCCATCACTCAACCACACACACGACACACATGTAATAACAACAATAATAATGTGTATTATTCACTCCATCATGCAACCACACATGTAATAACATCAATAATAATGTGTAATATTCACTCCATCACTCCATCACTCAACCACACACACGACACACATGCAGTAACAACAATAATAATGTGTTTTATTCACTCCATCACGCAACCACACGTATAATTAAACAATAATAATGTGTTCTATTCACTCCATCACTCAACCACACGTGTAATAACAACAATAATAATGTGTAATATTCACTCCATCATTCCATCACTCAACCACACATATAATAACAACAATAATAATGTGTATTATTCATTCCATCACTCCATCACTCAACCACACATGTAATAACAGCAATAATAATGTTTTATTCACTCCATCACTCCATCACTCAACCACACACACGACACACGTGTAATAACAACAATAATAATGTATATTATTCACTCATCACGCAACCACATGTGTAATAACAGCAATAATAATGTGTTTTATTTACTCCATCAGGCAACCACACGTGTAATAACAACAATAATAATGTGTTTTATTCACTCCATCACGCAACCACACGTGTAATAACAACAATAATAATGTGTATTATTCACTCCATCACGCAACCACACGTGTAATAACAACAATAATAATGTGTTTTATTCACTCCATCACTCAACCACACGTGTAATAACAACAATAATAATGTGTGTTATTCAGTCGTCATGTGTTAAAGTGGACTATAAAAGGGGGCGGGACTAGATAAGTTGTACTGATAAGATGTATTATGGAAATGAACGAGATGATTGTTATTATCATTATTATTATATTGTGGTTTTATGTTATTATTTGTTATGTATACGTGTTTGAATAAATAAATAAATTACGTTTACAGGATATTTTTGGCCAAATTCGTCTCAGGACCCCGAGACGTGGTCCATTGGCTCACAGACTTGTGTTTGCGTGTTTGCAGGCCACCTGTTCCACAAGTTCACCATTACGGAGTCGGACTGGTACCGCATCAAGCAGAGCATCGACTCCAAGTGCCGGACCGCCTGGCGCCGGAAGCAGCGTGGCCAGAGTTTGGCCGTCAAGAGTTTCTCCCGCCGGACCCCGGCCTCTCAGAACAGCTCAGGTGACCCTCTCGAGAAGAACACGCCAATCACCAGAAGTGAAAAACACAAGAGTATCTTACTGTGAAAATTACTCCATTTCAATCCTTACTGTAAAAATTACTCCACTACAAGTCGCCATTTCCAAGAAGACTTGAGTAAATGAACCTTACTGTAAAAATTACTCCATTATAAGTGAGCAATTCCAAGAAGCCTTGCGTAAAAGTCCCAAAGTGTCCAATTGTAAAAGAACTTCAGTATTTTACTTGTACTGATTTTAAGCCAGAGATAATAACATGTGAAAAACAAGAAACTCTTCATTTATGAGCTTTTATTTCCTAATATAGAAAGGAACTTGAACACCTCAATGTTACAAAATGGCAGAACAAAATAGATAAAAAACAAAAGGTCAGTCTCCGTCAAACTCAAATGGGCAGAAAAGTGCAACCTGCTAATTCACGTGATTGAGCATTCAAATGTAGTGGAGTAAAGAATACTGATACTAAATCACTAATGTAGTCAAGTAGAAAGTAAAAGTTCCATACTTATATGCTTGATTTCCACAGCACAAAGTAAAGTACCAAAGTAACATTTACTCAAGTACTTCACACCGCTGGGAATCACGCATAACGTTATTGTTGCTTCGAATTAGCTGTGCAAACATCGGCGCGCGCGTGTGATTGGCCATCTGCCCCCGCTGTGTTTATTTGAGCGCGACTGATGTTTCCCAAGCAGATGCTTTGAATCTCAGGACACGCCTCTCGTCCAGGGGGCGGGGCCTCACCGGACAAGCCCCACAGTCCTGAATGGGTTAACCACAAGGCTTTAAAACGCTGTCCGATGACGTTCTCGCCAGAACAAGAACACGTTGTTTTTCAAGAAGACATTTTAAAGAGACGTCACGCGTTGCTCTCACCTCCATTTCTGCCAGATCTCGTTTTTTTTTTATTCTAGAATATTCTATGGGCAAATAGCGGCCCGTTTAATATTTTAAAGTCAGTTTTTTTTTAGTTTGTAAGTCTTTAATTGTAAGTCTGGTTAATCTGTTATGAAGGGTTTTTTTTTTATTTTATAAGGCCTTAAACACAAAATGTATGTAAAATAATTGTACTAGTCTATTTCTAACATTTATTTTTATACTGTCAGTCTATGGAATAAGATGCCAAAAATATCAAACGTAAATTTCTAAGAGACAAACAAAAACCTTCACGTAGTGGCGGACCTTTCTCTGATTGGCTGGTGAGATTGTGATTGACAGCTGCTTGACCAGGAAGTCTGGTCCGGACCGTTTGTCAAATGTTAGAACCCAATGTGGCCCGCGAATCAAAAAGGTTTTTCCACCCTTGTTGTAAAGTAATTAAACTTGCGGAATGTCTTTATTTACTTAGTGATTTATCATATCTATTTACATGTTTATTTATTTATCTTTACTTATTTATTTCTTTGATTTATTGACTTGTTTATCAATAGCTCGAGTATCTACTGAAGCACTGACACGGCAAATTTAAGTTACTTATTCAGTATTTATCACTTATACTTGTGCATTAACTAAGTTACTTTTCAGAAACAGTAATTAGAAAAGTAATTTAATTACTAAATTGTAATCAGTTAGTTCTTAAAGGAGCTTATCTAACACTAATTACTAAACACATTTTCTTTCCGGCGCACATTCCATTTTTAAACTTGTTATTTGATGAAAATGCGATAAATAAAAAACAATTATATATATATATAGTCATTATATGTGGCTGTTGTGCACTAGCCAGTGGTTCAGTTAGCAGAATCACATCCACGTGCGAGACAAATAGTTTGCACAGACGTAAGAAGTGCACGATGACCATACTTCAGCAAAAGTACCTTACTGTTAAAATGAGTTACAAGTCGTCAATTCCAAGAAAACTTGAGTAGAAGTCGTAAAGTAACACCAGGAAATGTGGAACAAATTATGAGGTTTTATTTCCTAATATAGAAATCAAATTTAACACCTCAATGTTTCAAAACGACAGAACAATACAAATGAAAAAGAACAAAAAGTCAGTCTCGGTTAAATGCAAATGTGCCAAAAGTTCACGTGATTTAGCTGATAAATGGCGTCCAGTACCTTCAGCATCCTGCAGATGGCGATATCATCTCGTCCACGCAAGAAATGAACCACAGTAAAAAAAGAAGCTGACATGTCGCGCACAATCCATTCAAATGTAGTGGAGTAAACGGTACATTTACTCGATCACGAATGTAGCCAAGTAGAGTGAAAAATGTACTTATATTTTTGATACTCAGCAAAAGTACAAAGTAACCAAAATACTCAAGTAAAGTAACAAAGTCCATTTACTCAAGTACTTCATACCACTGATACATACAGTACTTATTTTACGGTAACCGTATAACATCGGCATGATGTATTTTTATTATCTCTGATAACAGTCTCTAAACCGACAACTAAACATAAAGGTGGCGCTGTTTCTCAATTTTCTCCTAGTTTATTTTTGCGTTTTTTAATTTTTCCCACGTTTGAGATGATTTCAGTGATTTTACAGACTTCATCTTTAGTCACACTTGAAGTTTGCACGTGTGTGTGTGTGTGTCGCTGTGGCTCATGATATCAGTTGTTTAGACTAAGGGCAGGTTTGCACACGTGTGTTTGGCCTGCGAGGTGGAAACACATTGTTGTGTATTTTGAGATTATTTACACTGTATAAACACGCTGTAATCTAGCAGATGTACTGGATCCTTCCCAACACCCGTCGGAAGGGATGTTTCTCGAGTGTGTGTGTGTGTGTGTGTGTGTGTGTGTGATCGTGTTCATTTTTTTGTCTGTGAGCAAGTCGTTTATCATCGACTCTCTATTCAGATTTGTATAAATTTCATAGAGTGCGTGACCCGTGTGGTTTTGTTCTAATGGTGTAAAGTGCTTGAGTACACTTTAGGTATTTTTGTACATTTTGTAAATATACACGATGTATACATATGTATAAAACAATTGAGTAAAAAAACAAAAGTACGACAAAAGCGTAAAGAAACTTAAAAATTTGTTTACGCATTATTTTACAAGTTTTTTTTTAATTGAAACACTGAGAATAGTATCCGTACTTTATAGACTGTATGGTTATATGCATGTGATTTTCGACCAGACCTAGACATTTTGCTTCACAGAAAACACAAAAATTTAAAACTGAATCACGAACCACTTGACCAACTTCTAAAAATACTACACTAATTCTACAATTTGTGACTTTTATCACTTATACGTTCAGCTTTTGCTTACATTCGCACGCACATGCTTTTACATAGCGAATGCGACGACTACTAATCGCGTCATTCATCGTGTGTTGGGAACTTTTTTTTCGGTTCGAACTTGTCTTTTCAAAATTTCAAATCAAATCAAATTTTATGATTTCATGCATTGAAATGCTTTTTACAATCACCCAGCTTTTGGGTGGGGTGGGTGAAAAAAATTTAAGAAAAGAGCAATAATAAAATACAATACAAAAATAAAAATGAAAGTACAATAAAATAAAATATGATGCAATAAGATTTTAAATAAAAAAAACAATAGAAATACAATAAACTGTATTAGCTGTGAAAAAAGTTTGCCTACTTACTGTATTTTAACGCAAATTTAGCAAATTTTATTTTTATTTTTTAACGAGTGCAACTGTACGTATAGTTTCCCTGTGGAACACCTTCACCTTCTCCAAAGTGAGTGTCAGTCTCCTGGATTCTTCTTCTCGCTCCGTCTGTCAGTTTCTCCGGCCGGCCGTGTCTTGTTGTATCTGCAGTTGTAATCCCCATTGTAAAAGTATTCCTTTTTCCATTTCTGGCTCTGGTTGGGATGATCAAAGCTGACCCTGCGTTAAACTTCTCCACCGCATTATCTCTGACCGGTCCTTTACTCTTCCTGGAGCCGTTTCATGATCAAATAAACCATGTTCAGATTTATAGTGGCTTGAAAATCTCACCGTTTATCATTCACAGTCTGTGAAGTCTCAATAACTTATTCGAATTGTATTTGTCACATACATATTATACATACAACATGTAGTGAAATGCGTTTTTTGATTGTTCACCATTTAAACAGAGACGAATTAAAAGGAAATACAATAAAATGAAGACGAAGAATAGAAATACAGTAAATGTATGGATAAAAATGAATACAATACAATACATTACAATTATGAAGATTAAAAAACAGTCGTATTTAAAAAAGTCGTATTTACGCAAATATAAGCACTCCTTTTTTCTAGGTTTTGATGCTCAAAAACTTGGGGCATGCTTATGATCGTCGTTTTCAAATTTGCCTGTAAATATAAGCCCCCATTTTTCCATATTTCATGTCAGGAATAATGTAATTTTCTATTACAACAAACAGAGACTACAAACCACGACCACTTAGCGTAACCAGCTACAAACGAGTCGAAACAGTTGAAAATGAAAAACACGGGCAAGAAGTAAAAAAAAAAATCTAAGGAACAGACACAATCAAAACGCTCGGTCTGATACCCAGGGGATAATAATCCTTTCTCTTCACGCGGCGTCAGATAAACAGAGAGCTTGAAACAGACCTGAGCCTGAAACAATTGCTCTGCGCATGTGAGGAGTCTGACTGGAGAGCAAAGGATCTTGGGAAATGAAGTTCTGACCACTAGAATCATCTTTTTGTTGTCTGCTATTCAAATAAAACTATATCAAAATGATACGAGTCACAAGCTGGGTTTGTTAAATATAGAAAAGATAGTATTTTTAAGAGCATATTAACGTAATTAAACCAGAAACGCAAAAAAAATGTTTTGTTGAACAACAAAACAGAAAGTGTTTTGTTGAAGTGTCCAGTAGCCAGATAAATTATAGACCTATATTAGTTATATTATTATTTGTATTTAATAGTATTTTATTCCGTTGTTATATTAATCTATAGCTACTACTTCTATCCATCAGCCAGATTATAGTTTTATGATGTTGGAGTTCAGAAAATGAATGGAGTTTGTCTTGCGATGCAGATGGAGCCTCGGCCACAGAGAGCTCGGCGATGGAGACGTCTACCCAGCAGGCCTTGCACTACGCTCTGAGTGGAGCCCAGCAGGTGCAGATACACCGGATAGGAGAAGACGGACAGGTGCAGGTGGTGAGTATTACACCATTGCACCAGTGATTAATAACCAACATGTGTAAAGTGATGTAAGATAAAAAAAAAAAAGACACAAGTTAAGAGATAGAAGTAAACAGACGGATAATACAAGAGGTGTGAAGAGTAGCTGAGAACCACGGACTACACTACCCATGATCCCTTGTTCCCTGTGTTTCCTGTCCGTTTCACCTGGTGTTTATTGTACCTCGTTTGTGTTAGAATTTAAGTCTCACTAAGAACCACTGAACCACTGAATTTTGTAATGCCATTTTTAATTATTTAATAATCAAAGACTCAAAGACGCTTTGTGAAAATGTAAAAATGGAATATTGTTGAGTTTCTTCCAAAAGTGTAAATTACCCCACTACTACTTACAAATGCAAAAGAACGCTTTAAAGGACTTTAAATGTAAGATTTTAGATACTAAAAGAGAATCAATTGTATTTGCACCGTTTTTTTTTTCTTTAAATGATTAAGGTAATATAATGAAATAGTATAATGAAATGAGATATAAAATGAAAAATGATATAAATTCTTCTAAATCACTTTTTGCATCTAGATTTGTCTTGAATTATGGTTGGTATATTACTGGTCTAGACTAGTCAATTTTAATAATGTTACATATATTATATATGTATATGTAATATATTATATTATATGTCTCACTTCCTTATTGCCGTCACCTCACTTCCGTATATTACATACATTTTAATAATTGATAACATTTGTATTCATTTAATAATCAAAGACTCAAATTTTCTTTTCTACCATGTTAAATATGTGTTGACTTTGACTCTCGAGGGTCTACACTACGCCTGCAATGTTCCAGCGCAAAAAAAACAACAAGCGCACTACTGCCACCTAGTGCATTTACCCTGTATTTTAGTGGCACAAAAGCATTGGAACTAGCTGGAAGCGACTTTCTCATCTATGTGTTCTGTCTTTGCAGATCCCACAAGGACATCTCCACATCGCTCAGGTTCCTCAGGGGGAGCAGGTTCAGATCACGCAGGACAGCGAGGTCACTCACTTTATTCTTCACTCTTTATTGTGGTGGTTTGAGGATTTGACCTATCTGACCTGACCTTTATTAATCATCTTTCAGTTCAGTTTTGGCCCAATTTCCTGCTTTTAGTAATCAAGTCAATAATGAATTAATATTTTGAATGATAAAAGAGAATCAATAATATTTGCATAGGCTTTTTTAGTTATTAATTAATTTATTTTAATTAATTTTTCTTTTTAAATAATTTATTAATATATTTTCTATATGTAGTCTAATAATATTCTAGACTTGTCTTTTTTTTTTTTTTTCGGATGATTTGTCATGACAATATTTAATATTTTTTTTCCTTATCACCAAATGTTTTTCACCAAAATATTAATTAATATTTTTAATATTTAAAGAGAAGCAATAATATTTGCACAGGCTTTTATTTTATGTATTTATTTATTTACTTATTTTTTATTTACTATTCATTTTTCAATAATAATTTCTTTTATAGTTCAAGAATGGAAAATCATCTAAATAAATACATTTATAATAATTTAATGGGGTTTTTTCCCCTCATTATCACATTTTTCTCATATTTTCCATCAATGGAAATATAAATCCGACATTTCGCCCCTGAAGCCTGAGAGGAGACAAAAAATGAACGAAGAACACATTTCACTTTAAATGTAATGTTTTAAATACTAAAAGAGAATCAATTATATTTGCACCGGTTTTAATCTTATGCAGTGTTTTTTTTTAAATAATTAAAACATAAAAATTCTTCTAAATCACTTTTGCATCTAGATTTTAAATGATTTATAACATTTTTAATAATTTAATGGGTTCTTTCCTGCTCATCACCAAATTGTTCTCATATTTTCCCATCGATGAAAACATAAATCCGACATTTCGCCCCTGAAGCCTGAGAGGAGACGAGAAATGAAGGAGCACGTTTCACTTCTTCTATCATGGGAACGGGAATTGATGGCGGCCATATTTTCACTGTTTGTGTTTTGGTCAATTCTCCGGCGTATTTGTTATTTCGAGAGCTTAGCAACAGCGTTGCACTTTATCTGGCCGAGACTCACAAAGGTGGTCTTTGTAGTGCGTTTGGCCCGTCTCAGCAAAACCATTTATCTGCTGTGTTTGTAGAGGAAGTAAGCCATCATAAGATCATTTACCCTCATCCACACGGTCAAGTTTTAGTGTTATTTGTGAGAGAGAAACTCAACGTACAGGACGTCAATCCTGGTGAAAAGGCCATTAAACCGTATCTAACACTTTATGTAGCGGAAACAAAGTGTTTGTCTTACGATAAATCTTCACGGAATTTTTGAAAGACTTGATTACCAACCTCATGCTGGATGCAGTGGGAAAGCACACGTTTAAATACTTTATCTATTTATATTTAAATCAAATATTTAAATACTTTGCTTATAACACGTGTTTATAACCCATGTAGCTCATAGTCAAAGCCCATAGTCTGAACACCGATGAACAAGGGACATTTTTCTTATTGACTCTTTTTCCAGATAAGAAATCAGAGAAATAATGGACATTTTTCTTCTTTAAAAAATACTATTTCCCTAAATAGCATAGCGACTTTGTGTTGATCTCAAACTAAGAAAAGCGATATATAAATAAACTTGAATTTATACGCTTCATACCAACAATACATGATATAATATATATATATATATATATATATATATTTTTTTTTTTTATATAATTAATAAAAACATTTTGAAATTTAATTAAAAAATATTTTTTATATTTTATTTCATTCGTATCTAATTTGTGCAATTTTTTCCATTCATATTATTTATCTTTATTTATTGTTTCTTATTGTGGCTGCTGCAAATTGTACATTTCTCATGGTTGATGGTTTTCTTCTTCTTCTTCTTTTTCTTCTTCTTCTTCTTCTTCCTTTTTTATCAGTGGTGGGCATGTATTATTATTTTTTTAATCTAGGATAATCTCACCGTAATCTCACAATTGATCTAGATTAATTTCTAATAGTAGCAAATAATTTTCCTCCTTAGCTAAGAGGTTTTTTGTGTTTGTGAACAAACAAATGAATGAATGAATGAATGAATGAGTGAATAAATGATATAATTAACTTAAGTGATTCTTTTAAGTGAATCATGAGGCCGATAGAACTTTACTACTTATATTAAAGGTACTGTCTTGCTCATATTGTCTGCTAATTATCCAATATTCCATCTTGAGACATGGTGTTTAGTTTTATGGTTTTAATGGTTTTATTTTTGTGCTGGTTTGTTTATGTGACGCTCACTTGTGCTTTTGGACTCTTGCAGGGAAACCTTCAGATCCACCAGGTTCACGTTGGGCAGGACGGCCAGGTAAACGTAAGTCAGCTTCTACTTTCACGCTTTGCTTCATCACGTTCTTTCAAATGACAGAGATTTAAATTAAATCATTTTAAATCGGTTATTATTTGCAGGGTGTTGTTATTCAGTATTTAGTTTTTGGGGGTTTCTTGGTTATTTCAAGTTTGTATGTATTTTTTTCTGGTTTCAAACTAATATTTCCACGCTTGAGTGACTTAAAATGTAACGTAAAAGTGAGGAAAATAAAAAAAAATATTTTAAAAATAGCAGCTTTGCGTTGTTCTGATACTGAGAAAACTTGAACAATTGAGATATTTTCAAATTTTATATTCACGTAAACACAATAAATCCCAATCGATTGGGATTTATTGTGTTTACGTGAATATAAAATTTGAAAATATCTCAATTGTTCAAGTTTATTTATAACAGGAGGTGTTTTTTTGGGCCTATTTTCATGAACAAATCCAGTGACCATCTAAAGAGGGAAATATTGTTGTTATTATTCTTAAGGTTTTTTATTTTTCTTTAATTCATACGCTTGATGTTCTTTTATTAGTTTGGACTGTCTTTGCACTTCTTTGCTGTCGTTCCTCAAGCGCTTTTGCTTTGTCTGTTTTCCTTTCATCTCCATATGAGATAATGTATCTGCGTCTGACTCATCTCTATATTTTAAACATCTGGAGATGTTTCCTCCAGTCGGTTTCAGGTCAGCTGAGTTAGCGGAAGAAAAGAAAAAAGCCCGTTGTCGTGATTCATCTTCTATCATGTGTGGCTCCGTTCTGCAGAACACAAAAACAGAACGGTTGAGGAGCGCCCAGGACTTTTATTTCCCATGAATCAGGAACAGAGAAAATTTCATAAAAATGGGTTCACGTGTCAAACATGCTTTTTTGTTTTTTCTTTCTTTCTAAATTTGTCACGTAACAAATATGTGGAAGTCAGCGAGTGTCGTAAAAGTCTGAATCATCGCTTCTCATAAACTCGTCTAAAAGATGGATGAAGATATCTGTAGGAACGTCCGACTTCATTGTGCGTGAATGCTAAACACGTCTCACTTGAATAATGTGAGTGTTAGGGAATTATGTGGTGGTTGAAAATAATAAATAAGAAAAAAGATGCTTCATTGTTCGTTTTATAGGCCCTTTTGGCGCAGTAATAAATACATTTTACATTCTGGTTACTCGTACATTTTTGACATTTTTACATTTGTTCATAAAAAGAGCTTTTTATTTACCATCCGTTTTTATCAACCACTATTCTGAAAATGCAATGGTCTACTTCTAACGTCTAATTAAATATAAATGCTATATTATTTTGGTGTTATAGCTAATTTACATTTTTCACGAATCATTAGTGGTAAAGGCGTTGAATTCTGAGACCACAATTGTAATTATACAAACAATAAATATTTTTAATCATATATAATTAATATAATAATATATATATTTTTATTATGATCATATTTATATTATGATCTATAATTTTAGATATTTTTTAAGGTTTATTTTCATAGTTCTGAGAAGAATTATATGAATAGAGTATTTAAAAACAAATAATAATTACAGAAAGATTTAAGTATGTTTTTATTCAATGAAAAAAAATATATTTAATATAATTTGTTTCATGTAATTTAATATTATATTGTTAGCTACCCAGAATGTAATTATTTTAATAATTACAATTTTTGAGATATGAGTTGTTTGTACATGCATGTGCATCCTTGACTGTTTATAACGTCACCATATACGCTAACTAAAAATTATTTAATTGCTAGAAATTCTCGCTATAACAATTTAAAGGTTAAAATAAGTAAAACGATTCTAGTTCTTCAAAATAAAATGTAAGACCTTGCCTTTGCAACTCCATTATTACTTAAATATGCTTTTCTTTCTTTACATATTTAAAAACAATAAGTATCTATCTATCTATCTATCTATCTATCTATCTATCTATCTATCTATCTATCTATCTATCTATCTATCTATCTATCTATCTATCTATCTATCTATCTATCTATCTATCTATCTATCTATCTATCTATCTATCAATGAATCCATCCATCCATCCATTCATCTATCTATCTATATCACTAACACTCACTCAGTCACTCCCTCTATCCATCCATCCATCCATCCATCCATGGTTTCTTTGATTGTGGTCACTACATCATGGTCATCCATGCTAACTATTGATTACATTTCACGTTCCTTCAACATTTTAAAGGCGCGCAAATAAATATAAGACACTATCGGCCTGATCAAATGCTTTAATCAGTGAAAACAAGATCATGTTTTCCTATCTGGACTGATTCATTCTGTTCCATTTCTTTGGATTAGTCTGTGATTTGTAGTAGAAAAGCGTTCGGTCGGAGTATAGTAAAAGATGTTAAGTGTTAAGAGTATAGACTTTTACACAAGAACCAGAAACCACATGTTCAGCACATGTACATTTTTAACGGTGTGAATGAAAAAAAGGACTCCGTTTGCAAACGTACACGTTGGCGACAATCGAAACGTGAATGTGTCGAAACCTAGCGACTACTGGAATCTGTTTCTGATCTGATCGAGAATGAGCTCAGAAGTTTGGTAGGAAAGTGTCTTTTACAAGCCGATTGATGTCATTCCTTCCCTTCGCTGGATCTGTGTATATTTCTATCGGTATCTAGGATATCGTGCCCGATTGCTGTCGGGCCGAATGTTTCCGCTCGTGAAATCAGATGTGTGTAGAGTTCCGCTCATCAACTACCTGCTGTGGAGTAAAGTTGCTCGCCAGCTTTTTACCGCTTGAATTTCTTAATATGATGTATAATTGGCAGGTGTTTTACGGAGGTTGTAGGTTCGAACCCCCCCCCCCCCTCCTCTGGCTGGTTCTACTACTAGAGCAAGGTTGTAGTTACAGCTACTAACGTCTAGTTAAATTATATATGTTATATTATATTGTAGTTATAGCTAGTTTATTGTTTCACAAATCATTAGTTTAAGAGGCGTTTAATTCTGGGACAACAAGTGTAATCATACGAACCATAAATAATTTTAATAATATATAATTCATATAATAATGTATTTTTTTGTCATAGAAGAAAATATTGCGTGTAATGTTTAAGAATGAAACTCTTCTGGTGAAAAACAAACATTCATTCTATAAATCTTATTCAGCAAAACTTCAGATTTTTTTTTTAATTATTATTTAAATAAGTTTATTTAAATTAAATATTTTCATTTTAGATCTTTTTTAAGGTTTACTTTAAATATTCTATAAATGATTGCATGAATGGAAGTTTTGACAAAATTTTGAAAAATGAATAATTACAGGAAGATTTAAGCATGTTATTATTTTTACCATTTTTCAGCGAATATAAGCATCCCGTTTATTTTTCAGGCCGAAAAAAAAATTATAAATAAAATAAATGTAAAAAAATGTTTGCGTTTCTGGCTAAATTACATTTATTATCACTTTAAAAGACTATTTTTTCTTTATTGAACAAACCTAACTTGTGACTCGTATCAATGTAGTTTTACTTAAAAATAACAAAACAATAATCAAAAATAATTAACAATAAAACAATAATAAGCCGCTAAAATTGGGAGGGGGGGGGGGTTCTTATATTTGAATAAATACGGTATTGTTAAAAAAAAAAAAAAAACTCAACTGTGCCTCAAAGTCACTGATTTGACAGACATTCTCACGGGAATAACCGAAGCTTTGGCAAAGTATTTCGCTGATTTTTGTTTTTAATCGGACTTGACGCCGCACTGGGGAACTATTTAATTCCGTCATTAACATTGTGAACGCGTTTTCCATGAGAAATGTGGCATTGGCTCCGATGTCGAGCTTCATGTTGAGCAATGACTCAATGTGCCGAGGAACTACGAGAGCCTGTTCAGTGATTTCAGCAGGTGGTTTGGAGCGAGTTCGGTTTGAAATCACCTCCAAGCAAACGTTAGATTTTGAGGAAGAAGAAGAAGAACGAGTGGCTTTGTCTGTGGCCACTAGGGGCCGAATCAAAATTGTGCTCTGCATTTAATCAGCCAATGAAGTATGACGATGAAGATGATTGTAATATTTCCTGCAGATGTTAGACGATTCTGAACTATCTCTGTCAGCAGATGAGTTTCTAAACGTCAGTTTGAGGTAGTTTTTTGCAAACTGACTGCTGAAACAAACCAGTGTTTTACAAAGTGGATCTGACGGTTCTTCTTTTTTTTTTTTGTTGGTTAAACAAGTTTATATTTCCGCTCGTCTTGGTGACTAGTCTTATCAAAACAACCTGTCGGAGTAATCTGGTTAGTCTGAACTGATTAGTCTTATAAAACCAACCAGTTAGAGTAATCTGGTTAGTCTGAACTGATTAGTCTTATAAAACCAACCAGTTAGAGTAATCTGGTTAGTCTGAACTGATTAGTCTTATAAAACCAACCAGTCAGAGTAATCTGGTTAGTCTGAATTGACTAGTTTTATAAAACCAACCAGTCAGAGTAATCTGGTTAGTCTGATCTGAATAGGCTTTTCACATTGACCAGTCGGTGTAATCTGGTTAGTCAAACCGCCTAGCTCGAGTAATCCACTTATCCAACCAACCAGTCAGAGTAATTTGGTTAGTCATAATTGAACAGTCTTTTCAAATTGAAGAGTCAGAGTAATCTGGTTAGTCTGAACTGACTAGTCTCTGACTGGTTGGTTTGATAAGACTAGTCAATTCAGACTAATCGGATAACTCTGGCAGGGTGGTTCTGATGAGACTAGTCAGTTCAGACTAACCTGTGATTTGAATTGGATTAAAACAGCACAGCTGAATCAACTCACACTAACGAGCAATTATGAAAACACGCGCAAGAGTATCGGTCACCTGACATTGTGAGAAAATGAAACCAGTTTTTTCAGACTGCGACTAGTTAACTCTGTTAAACCCATCAACACTCGGTAAATCAAATATTTGACTCGCGACAAAAAGAAAACGCAAACCCTTTGCCAGTGGCTTGTCTTTTCTCTCGGCGAAAGATTGATTTGACATTGAAAAGCCATGAATCGTGCCCTTTCACAAAGCTTTCCAGAATCCAGCTAATTCATTCCTAGTGCCCAGACACGTTTCTCTAAACAGAAAAGACATTTCAAGTCTGCTATCTCGATACAGGGCGAGCTGCCAGGCCGAGGCTTGAAAAGCTGGCAGGACGAGCAGCAGGCGTGAAAATAAAAAAAAAACAACACAACAGCAAGTTTACATTTCCTTATTATTTATATACATTATTATAATGTAATTATATTATATATTATAATTATATATTATATATATATAATACTCACCTGGTAATCTGGTTAGTCTTATCTGAACAGTCTTTTCAAATTGAGTCGCGAGTCAATTATTTGATTTACCAAGTGTTGATGGGTTTAACAGAGTTAACTAGTCGGAATCCAAAAAAACTAAAAGTAATAGTAATCAAGTAATTGGTCAAATTGTCCAGCTAGAGTAATCTAATTAGTCTGAAATTACTAGTCTTGTCAAACTAACCAATCAAAGTAATCTGGTTAGTCTGATCTGACTAGTCTTAGCAAACCAGCTAGTCGGATACATCTGGTTAGTCGTAACTGACTAGTCTTATTAAACCAGCAAGCCAGATAAATCTGGTTAGTCTTATCCGAACAGTCTTTTCAAATTGAGCCACGGGTCAAATATTTGATATACCAAGTGTTGATGGTTTAACAGAGTTAACTAGTCACAACCCAAAGAAAACTGGTTTCAGTAGTAATCAAGTAATTAAACAAATCGCCCAGCTAATCTAATTAGTCTGAAATTACTAGTGTTATCAAACTAACCAGTCAGAGTAATCTCGTTAGTCATATCTTGACAGTCTTTTCAAATTGAAGGGTCAGATACATCTGGTTAGTCTGAACTGACTAGTCTTATAAAACCAGATAGTCAGATACATCTGGTTAGTCTGAACTGACTAGTCTTATAAAACCAGCTAGTCAGATACATCTGGTTAGTCTGATCTGACTGGTCTTATCAAACCAGCTAGTCAGATACATCTGGTTAGTTTGATCTAACTAGTCTTATCAAACCAGCTAGTCAGATACATCTGGTTAGTCTGATCTGACTGGTCTTATCAAACCAGCTAGTCGGATACATCTGGTTAGTCTGATCTAACTAGTCTTATCAAACCAGCTAGTCAGATACATCTGGTTAGTCTTATCTGATCAGTCTTTTCAAACTGAGCTGTGAGTCAAATATTTGTTTTACCAAGTGTTGATGGGTTTAACAGAGTTAACTAGTTGCAACCCCAAAAATCCGGATTACATTTTTTCACAATATCAGCCGATCAATACCAAGGAAACGTAGGACGTGCGCGTGTTTTCATAATTGCTCGTTAGTGTGAGTTGATTTATCTCTGCTGTTTTAATCCAATTGAAATCACAGGCCATATTTCACGATATTTGATTCAAGTCGAGTTTATTGTGAAAGTTGTTCGGTGGTGCAGAATCACACATGCGTGTCCAGCGTCGTAAAATCCGATGTTATAAATTCTACACGGTGCGCGTGAGCTGCTGTAGTGTTTGCTTTGACCAGTCTTAGTCAGTCTCCAACTCACCAAACCGCACATTTTACTCTTTTTATGAGAGTTCCTTTCCTCCTCGCTTTCATTTATGAGGCCTGCTGGGCAGTTTCGGAATTACATATGGATATTATGTTTACCGCGTGTGTTACGCAATTTTTCCAATTAACGCATAGGGGAAAAAAAGAGAAATTTCAAGGGATGTTAGTTGTGCTGGGGTTTTTATTTAAATATTGAAATATTCACAAATGTTCACAAACGTATTATTATTAGATGTATTAAATGCTCCAAAAGCAATCAAATTATGGCTCTGCATTTCTTGTGCAAAACAATTAAATAATGGCTCAGAAATTCTAGTCAAAAGCATTCAAGTAATGGCTGAAAATGTTTAGTCAGTAACAATCAAATAATGGCTCTAAATCTGATGGCGGTGCTCAAATTTGTGTATTTTAAAATATGTGCGTAAATAAAGAGCCACTTTTTTCTAACTGTCTAGTCAAAAGCAATCAAATAATGGCTCAAAATCTGAGGGGGGTGCTTATATTCGTATATTTAAAAATATGTGTGTAAATACAGAAATGCACATTATCCAAATATCTAGTCAAAAGCAATCAAATAATTGAAAATAAATAAATATATATAATTTAATATAATTTAAAAAATATATGTAACTTTACTGTGGACAGATACTTGCTGATATCCATATCAGTACGGTATACGTAAAATGTTTTTTTAGATCTTTATGTACACTATCTATTTAGTTGGAAGTGCGTTACCTCGGTTTTTCTTCAATAAATAAATAAAAGAATACATTTGTTGTGTCCATTCACTACAATGCATTCATGTGATATCAAGACATTCGATAAAACGACTTATTTGTGAGGTTGGTGATAACTGGCAACGCATTTCTTTAAGACGTTTCTGTCTGTAATAAAAACACGTCTTTTCCCCCCAAAAGGTTTTGCGAGGGTCTCAGCTCATCGCGGTGGCGTCGGCCGATGGGACCGGTGGGGTGGACACGTCCCCTCTTCAGGCCAATGACATACAAGTGCAATACGTCCAGCTGGGAACAGTGACGGACCACTCCGGTGCCGTGCAAGTAAGATTGGACTCGGCTTTCTAATTTCGTCTGTTTAAATAATCGGCATGATCATTGGGATATTGTTCACCGTATTAAATAATTAAAACCTCTAATAGAAAGCCATGGCGGTCTAAGTCTACACTCTTCCATCATGGAGGCGTTCTATTGGAGGTGGCGTTCTATTAGAGGTGGTATAATAGAAAAAGCTCTTGTATTAGAGCTTTTACGGTAACATAAAGTCCTGATATTGGCATTATGGTAATGGAGAATCAATCATTTTTTCCCACACTAGTTTGGTTGATCTGGTCACTTTGACATATCGTATTTACTTGAGTATAAGTTGAGGATTTCTCCTTAAAGTGGGGGGCTCGACTTATAAACCTATCGAAATAGAAAATATTTTCTGCAATTTGCACTGCAATGTAGAATGTAGAAAAAATGTGGATTAAAAGTTAACATAAAAGTATAAATAAATTGTGTACGCTACATTAGTGCTTGTTATGTAAACTTGGATATTGATCATAGAGTAAATAAAATAGGTGAGTCATAGAGTAAAAAAAACACAGAGTTTGTGTCTATCCATTTATTTTTTTCACTTTACTATCCTAAATTTCTCCCTCTAAAATATAACTGAAATATTTGAAATCCAAAATAAGATTTCTACTCATTTATATATTTTTCACTTCTCTCTCATTTCTTTCCCCCGTTTTATAAGGGTCTAAATCTCACATTCTCACAGCAGGAGTGGGGGGGGAGGGCGACTTATAAGCGTGTAAATACGGTAATTGTAGAAAAGTCTGTTAACTCTGTAATTCAAATAGCATGAGCCATAAAGACAGTCCAGACCTCCATTCAGAACATTTCTTTGTTCTTCTCCCAGTTTCAATCAGCAAACCAGATCAGTTTATTTTACCTCCAAATAATAAATAGCCTTGAGTTGTTCTGTTCCTCCCTGTCTTCTTTCACAAGTTGTGTGTCAAGATCTCTTGTTTTCAGACACTCGATGATGCGCGAATAATTTCCCTATGATGCTGTTGCCGTGTCTCGTAGACCGTTTCATGACACACACACACACACACACACACACACACACACACACACACACATTTAAACACAATTAGAGGTTGGACCAGTCATTTCTGGTCTCCACATTTCCTCAGCTTCGTCCATTTGTTCTTTTGATGTGAGCTAACAAAAAAAATGCACAGCAATGCCAAACTTGCATTTTTGGCATATGAATGGCTCTGTTGTGGAAAATATTTTGTAGAACTAATCAATCAATCAATCAATCAATCAATCAATCAATCAAAAAAAACAAAAATGGGTCTTTTAGTGAAGTGTATTGCTTTAATGTACATATTAAGATGAATATATAATTTCCACACATTGAGTCCGAAATGGTTTCAGGTCTGAGATTGGGACAGAGTCCAAGTCCAAAGGAAGAAGTTCAACTTCAAGTTTATTTACACTACCGTTGAAAAGTTTGGGGTCAAATCTTTAGTTACTTGGCAGTTCCTTGCATGGCTTAGCCTTCATTTCTAAGAACTAGGATAGACTGTCAAGTTTCATGAAAGTTCTCGATTACTGTCCACTTTGAGGGTTTGATTGAGTCACAAATGTGACGCTCCAGATTCTCGACCTGCTCACAGGAAGTTCAGGAGCGGTCGACGTCTGATAGTTTTACAATTATATAGTTTTTATTTTGAATTATAGGTTTTATTTATAATTCAGTTTTGGGTTGGCTAATTATTTTGGGTATATAATGGGATTTTAGTATTTAATATATAATAGTATGTATTTTTATTTAAATATGTAACCAAAATAAAAAAAAAAAACGTTATGCCAAAAGACGAATATGAAATGATTAAATAAAGTGATAAATATAAGTGAATATAAAGTGACAAAAAAAACTTGAAAATGGACCTTAAAGGGCTTGAATGATATCTTTCTGAAACTCTGTGTAGGAGGAACTCTGTAGGCTTCTTCAGCACTTTAGTGTGGTGGACTTTTGGGTGTGACATCATAGTTTGATTTGACTGCTACTTCCTGGTCAATGAGCTGCCAATCACTTTCACACCAGCCAATCAGAGTAAGCAATGGCCGCCACAACGATGGCCGAAACACAAAAAAATTCTGAGTCAAAAAAAAAAGTTCCAAACAAAAATGTGGAGATTTCAAACAGAAGAATTTTCGTTTGTTTATTTTACATGTACTTGTGATATTTTGGGCAAAAATCTGTCCAATTTTTGTACCATATAGTACCATATTTTACGTAACCCTAACCCATTCGTGAATATAAGAACCTACGTTTTTTCCCAAATTTTTAAAGCTCTAAAACCCAGGGGTGCTTATAGTAGCAAACATTGACACGTATATTCACAGGGTGCTAATATTTGCATAAATACGGTATTAAGTGGGTAAATCAGCCCTCCACACCCCACGTACACTTTGTAACTAACTCTGTTTAGCCTTTTGTAGCGAACGTGGTGGAATGCAAGTCTTTTGGTAATGAGTAGAAGGACGAGACCACAGTTTCCCTTTAAAGTGGTTGACGGGGACTGGTACAACTCCAACGTCTGTAACAACATTTCTTGCTTCGATTTCTACATTGAGTTTTGAGCCGCTGATATAATTGTGCATCTTATTCTAAAGAAATCAACTTTTTTTTTTTTTTTATCTTTTTCTCGGACCTTTGCACCATTTTTCTATCATAAGGTTGGATAAGATAAGATGAGATGACTTTATTAATCCCACTAGGGAAACTTTTGTGTTCTACAGCAGAGAAAGAAAACAGAGAAAGAAATACGTTTTTAACAGAAACGAATAAAGACAAAAATGCAAATAGCAAAGAGAACAAACGAAAGAAACGGCAATAAATGGGTTGTGCAAAAATACAGCGGTGAAATTGTGACAAGACAAAATATAATGTGAAAACTAATCGCAAGTTTTAGTCACACAACTCCATGTGGATTTATATAAAAAACAAAAAAACACCAAAAAGTGGAAAAAATCATTTGAAAAGACGAACACAAAGGGACAGAGTTCCAGAAACTTGACATCGGATTTTTGTAATCATACTACCTCAATCCGACTCTTATCTGAAAATGTTTTGTCTTATTACGGATTTTTTGCTGACCCTCAAATATGTCGCTTCTCGTATATTCGTGTCAGCAAGTTGTTCCAAACCACCGGAAAGCAGTTTGTGGGAACAGTCTGATGATTCCCCACCGAGACACAATTAGACAGTCTTACATTTTATCATTTCTAATGATTTTCCAATCATCCGATGCTTTTGGTATTTTCTCTGGACTGTAAAACGTGTCATTAAACACTAACCACATCAATCACAATTAATTACGAAGCTCATATTGACGTACAAAATGAAAACGTCCTTTTAATGCAAAGCACACATTGTACAACATTTTTTAATCGTCGGATAAGTCTGGCGCTTTCCCGCTTCAAATGAGCTTGAAATGGAATCGTTCCGTGCTTTCGATTAAAATTCCAACAGAACTTGTCGATTAGAACCCGCTTGTTAATTAAACTCAGAACAGACTTGAAACGAGTTCCTCACACACACCATGTTCCGCCGTCCCGATCGATTCTGAGGTCACGCCGTTCGTTCTTCAGGCCTATTTAAACCACTGGCATCTGTTGCGCAGCACATCTGCTAGCGCTTACAGATGTTCCTCGTGGTCACGCCCACAGTTGTTTGATTTAATAGCTTCCATATATCTGATCAACACTGATAAACAGTGGAGAATATGGCGCGTTCGGGTCTGTTCCGACTGAATATAGTCGTGTTAGACGTTATGAATAATCTCTTAGAGAATAAAGAATAAAGTCTTATCAGTGCCCTCTTGTGGGCAACACCCAGTGTTGGCATCGTTCCTATTTTTCATCCAGTAAGATCTATAAACTGTTATATATATATTTTAATGCATTTGTAATATTGTAATATTGTAATATTTTTTAAGTATAATATTAATTATAATTAAAATTAGGGGCCAAATGTCCCCCGAAATAATTTATTATATTTTAAACTATATAACAACTACAGTATCTCTGTACAGTAAAAAAAAAAGCACAAAATTCGGACTTTTAACATTACTGACGTCTCATTTCTCATGACGGTTCAACAAAAATCTCCAACAATTAATATTACACTCATATTTGCTTTCACAATACAAAAAAAAAAGTTATTTATTACATTAAAGACTTTTTCGATTTATTTTAAGTTCAACAGTTCACGCATATTAGAACATATTTTTAAAGTTTTCTTTTCTGCTTTTTTTCTTCCTAGCAACACAGCTTTTCAGTTTGTTTGTAGTTGAAAATTAAATCGGTTTTATATCAATTATGTCAGTCATTTTTATACAAACCCTTGTGCTCTTAAACCACCTAAACAAAAAACCTCTGAAGTCCCCAAACTAGTTAACAAATTAGTCAACTAGTTAATATCTTCCTCTGTAGTTTAAGAATGAGAAAGGGAAACTTCCGGGAAAACAAAAAAGAAAGAAGTGAAGAGAAGAGGGAAAAAATGAAAGAGTAAGAAATAAAGGGAAAATTTAAAACAAAGTAGGAGAAAGAATGAAAGTAAGAATGTAAGAAAGACAGAAAAAGAACGAAAAAAAGGAAAAGAATAAAATACATATAAACAAATGAAAGAATGAAAAGGAAAGAAAGAAAAGAAAGCATGAAAAATATGAGAAAAAGAAAGCAAGAGATAGATGAGGAAAAAAAGAATGTAGAAGAAGGAATGACAAACAAAGAGAGAAAAGAAAGTAGGAGATAGCTAGATATAAAGATAGAGAGAGAGAGATGGATGGATAGATAGATGGATGGATGGATGGATGGATGGATGGATGGATGATAGATAGATAGATAGATAGATAGATAGATAGATAGATAGATAGATAGATAGATAGATAGATAGATAGATAGATAGATAGATAGATGGATTGAAAGAATGAAACAAACAAAAGAAAGTGTGTCAGGTGGTGAGTCTGTGCTGTGATTGGCTACTTGTTCCTCAGGAAGGAATGACTCACTCCACATTATCTGATGTGACTCATCCCGTGTTCTATCTCTCCGCATCACTCCCTTGCTTTCTTTCTCCTTTTTTCCCCCCTTTCCAGTATTTTCAGTTCCACAACTGAGATGAAGAGTAGCCGACATCTGACCTTATGCTTTCAATGCCTCTTAAATAAAGGAGCTGTGGGTGGAGGGCAATATTTACTGTGCATTGAGAGATAAGAGTCAGCCGCTGTACACTCAAATATATCATTAGCCCCTTGAAAATATGGTGCATGTTATTATGGGTTCGACCTAAAGGGGCGGGACCCACTATTGTTTTTGTTTTGTTTTTTGGATGATGGACACAGGAAGTGTATTCTTTATTTATATCGTACTGTACACAGTATATGACTACAACTGGAATTAGAACTAGAAAAATAAATACAATTAATTATTATTGTTATTATTACTAACTGTATCTTTTTTTTAAACGATCTACACAATTCCAGTCCCTGTACAGTAAAAGTAAAACAATATTATAGTATAATAGAGTAAAAGAGCACAATATTTAGACTGTTGTCATTGCTAATGTCTTGTTGCTGATATTGAAAGAAAGAGGGAAAAAATGAAAGAAAGAGAAAAAAGAAAGAGAGAGAGAGAGAGACTAAAAAGAAGAAATGGAGAGAAAGAGAGAAAAGAAAAAGAAAAAAGAGAGAAAGAAAGAAAGAAAACAGAAAGAAAGAGAGAGGGAGAAAGAATAAATAGAAAGAAAACGAGAGGAATTGAGTGAGAGTTTGAGAGAGAAAGGAAATAGGAAGAAGAAAGAGAGATAAGTAGAAAAAACATGGGAATAAAAAAAAGAGAGAGAGAGGAACCCTCTCAGAAGTGTCTCAGGCCGGGCAGGTGCACTACTTGAGTCAATCTAACATGTTTTTTATTACATTTATTACCAATATTTTGTCACTTATATATGTTTTTTGTCTGAACTTACAAAGTCATGGAGTGGATTAGATGGATTGCATGTCAAATGTGTCTCAGCGAACACATTTTTTTCCGGATGTTGGATTGATTTCATAAGTCGGGGTACCAGTGTAGAAGTAAAAAGTAGGGTTAGGGTTAAGGGTTAGGGATAATGATTAGGGTTAGGGTTAAGTGTTAGGTTTAGTTTAGGAATAGGGTTAAGGGTTAGGGTTAATGATTAGGGTTAGGGTTAAGTGTTAGGTTTAGTTTAGGAATAGGGTTAAGGGTTAGAGTTAGGGTTTAGGATTAAGGTTGAGGGTTTTCGGGTTAGGTTTATGGTTAAGAGTTTAAGGTTGAGGGTTAAGGTTTGGGATTTAGGGTTAGGTGGATGGTTAAGGGTTTAGAGTTTAAGGTTGAGGGTTAAGGGTTGGGGTTTAGGCTTAAGGTTAAATTTCTTCTTGGAAGTTTTTTTGTGAAGAGCCTAAGTCTTGACGCTGTGGTTGTGTGCTCCTCAGGCGGACACTCTGACTCCAGCCCTGCAGGGGGAGCTGGAGGTGAAGGAAGCCATCCAGCTGCAGCAGACGGAGCACGGCGAGGTGCTGCAGATCCAGGTGCCGGGAACCTGAGGCATGGAGACCACCAGCAGAACACTTTACAGCCATCGGCTCCGGGTCTCACACGAGCTGCTTCCACACCGAGGCCTGGAGGTCACGAGGTCTTCCTCACGATGCCGGAAGCGCGTCCGGTTTCTCAGGCTCCTTCACGGTACTCAATATAGTTCCTACGTGGTTTCCCATCAGTCGATCGAGTTGTGAACTTTGACCTTTCCGGGCGTGGCCTTTCCCAGACGTGGGCGTCACCAACTAGACCCAACGCCAGCGTAAAGCTCCGTGGTTAGCTTCTGTTCTCCTACTTCCTTCACCCCACAGCGCCTCATCGATATTTGTCGTTTTTTTTTAGTCTTCTTTTATTTCGAAGCGTCTTTGACCTGTAGCCGGGCGGGATAACCAGTGTTTCGTGGGGGTGTTGTAGAGCCGTTTACTGATAAATGTCACGCAATCTGCTTTTACGTGTTGCTGGTGAGTTTAAATTGTCGTTTTTCTCTCTCTCTCTCACACACACACGTGCGAATAAACATCTCATACGAATAAATGATCAAATCTGAGATCGAATCTTCCTGACCTTGACAGGTTCATGTGTCTGACGAATTACTACTGTATTCTATATTTGCAGCTATAGATTTAACATAAATGTTTTCAGCATTTGCACCAAACTGTGTGAGAATTTGTCTGTGGAAATGCACTACACTTCCCTTTCAAAAGAGACATTTCAAATATGCATACGTCTTTATATATAACGATGCATGTACCGTATAGCTCTATATACGTACGGAAATGTGTATATATACGCACCCTTTTGTTTTTGTTTTACAATTTTGAAAGCTGAAAACTGAGAGGGGGGGTGTTGATATACTCATATTTCAAATACCGTATTTACGCAAATATAAGCAGTTCTTTTTTTTTTTTTTTTTTTCGATTTTTCAACGCTCAAAAACGTCCGCTGTACTTATAATCGCCGATTTCAAATATGCACGTAAATATAAGCCCCCTTTTTCCGTATTTCAAGTCCGGAGCAATCACAAAGATTATATAATGTATATAATGTTAAACAATGGCAGACGTGCTACAGCAGGGGTGGCCATCCAGTCAGACACTAAGAGACACTTTTTTTCTGTGTAAGAGCCACAAAGAGCCACATCATACACACGGACACACTTAAACATCAACCAATTCCTTAGTCTTGTATGCACACACACACACACACACACACACAGACCTCTGCTCAGCCAGATTTAATGACAATAACCACACCAACATGATAATTGTGTGCATATTGACCTCATGTCATGTGAAAGCTCCTGAAGAGCCGCATGAAACTAGTTAAAGAGCCGCATGAGGCTCAAGAGCCACTAAATACACTACATTTTAGTTATGTTACAACAAACAGAGACTACAAACCACGACCGGGTTAACTTAGCACAAACAGCTACAAATGAGTCCAATGTGTCAAATAATCAGGAACAGACACAATCAAAACGCTGGGTCTGATACACAGGGGATAATAATCCTTCCTCTTCACGCGTCGGGCATAAACAGAAACAGGCCTGAACTTGAAACAATTGCTCTGCGCATGTGCAGAGTCTGACTGGAGAGCAAAGGCTCTTGGGAAATGAAGTCCTGACCACTAGAATCGACTTTTTGTCATCTATTATTCAAGTAAAACGATATAAAAATGACACGAGTCACAAGTTACGCTTGTTAAATGAAGAAAAAATAGTATTTTTAAGAGAATATTAACGTTATTGAACCAGAAACATTAATAAAAAAACGAAAAAATGTTTATTTTTATTTTGAGAGTGCTTATATTGGCGGGGTGCTTATATTTGCGTAAATACGGTAATTCCAGCACTCGTGTCTCTGGAGCTTGAAAGCAGCATCTCAGATTAAAACAGTCTAGACGCTTTACAACGCCGGCACCACGCGTGATGGATGCAAGATCTTCACTCTTATCAGAGGAGAACATCAGTCCTGAGGCTCGCAGGAGACTCCAAAACCTAAAGAAAGTGTTGCCTCTCTCCTATTACACTCCGTTACACTACTTACCTTCCTCTTTCCATATTTCATCTCTTCTCGCTTTCATCTTCCCACGTGTGTGTGGGTTTCTGTTGTGTTTAGCTCCGTTTCTCCCCCAAGCGAAGCCACTGAAACGCTTTTGTAAACCAAACTGTCCCGGAAACCAGCAAAGCCCTTTAATGTCAGTCCTCTTCACCACACAGAAGCACCAGCAGGATTTATCGGCGTACTCGGCAAATACATATTTTTGGCAATGTGACATTACTGTTTGTAAGTTCTTATCGTTGTGTTAATTTAAAACAGAGCTTCTCTTTATAGTATTTCCTGTCGAGGGATCCAATGGACTTGAATGTGTGGCATGAAACTATAAAATCTACAAAACCTTCATTTTTCGATATTTTATGATATATACGCAATTATAAGCACTAGGACTGTCAAAGTTAACGCGTTAACTTGTGCGATTAATTACATTTGTTTAATCACGTCAAATTTTATTAACGCCATTAATCGCACTTCCGGTTTTTCCATGGTATTAATAGTTGTTAATACTAAAGAATTAATAATAAGTACTATTATTATTTGTGATTAATTGCGATTAATCAAGATTAATTTGGTTGGGGAAGTGCGATTAAATTTAATCGTTTGACAGCACTAGTAAGCACCTTTTTTTCCATTTTTAGAAGCTCAAAAAGTTGAGGGTGCTTATATTCGCGTATTTCAAATATAAAATATATAAATATAAGCGCCCATTTTTCCATATTTCAAGTCAGGAGCGATCGAAATAAATGGAAATGTGTCGTCTTTATGCAGAGATTCTTTCGTTAAGTAATGGATCAATAACAAAATAAAGAAACGTCAGTCACGCAGCAACACTTTTCACTACTAGAAATAATATTCAACATTGCAATTTTTTATTTATAATTCAAGTTAAAGAAAGAAAGTTATGTTTGTTAAAAGAAATACATTATTTGCGCGAGTACAAGCACCCCCTGAAAATAAAACATTATAATATTTTGTTACATTTCTTTTTAAATTGCATTAATTTTCTTAAAACCCCATTTTTTTAATTGAACAAAGCTAAATTGTCGCTCAGGTCACTTCAAAGTCGTTTTATCTTTTTTAAAACGATTACAATTAAAAAGGGGGGTTGCTTATATTCCTGTAAAAACGGTATTGTTAAGAGAAGTATTTGGGCAGAATTTTAGGTTTCTGGAAAGTCGGAACACCAAGAAAGAAAGTGCTTATGTTCGCTTATGAATCTATAATTCAAGTGAAAAAAATCAGAAGTTTGTTAAAAGTAGTAAGAAGTAAAGTTAAAAGAAGTACAGAAGTTAAAAGAAGTACCGTATTTAAGCGAGTACAAGCACCACCCTGAAAATAAAACAAAAATAATAATAATAATAATAATAATAATAATAATTCTTTTTTTTACATTTCTGGTTAAATTGCATTAATTTCCAAATTTCCACTTTAAAATTAAAATGTATTTTTTTTTTTTAACAAGGCTAACTTGTCGCTCGTCTCATTTCAAAATTGTTGTTTAGTATGTTTACTAAGAAGTACATTTATTTGTCATTACAATTCAGTAAATTCACTGACAATTTCCTGATTTAATTTTTTCTTCCAAGAAAATATAGACTATAAATATGAATAAATGAGCGACGATGATGGAAAGGAACATGTCGAATCTGTCTTTGACCTGCACGTCCATTCCTGCTTAAACTTTCTAATACATCTTTTGACATTCTCAGTAGTTCGGAGAAACAACATTCAAGTCAAAACAAGAAAGTGCGTCCAGTCCCAAACAATAAATCACTACCAGTTGATTCTCTGATAAGAGCAAACGTCCGACTCTCACGGCCTATTCCATAGTGTTTTACGTATAAGTTTTCCACCCCATTGGATTCGATCCTTCTAACAGTAACTTGAGTGTGTGTGGAAATTTGCAGGAATTTCCTTTTATTTCCAGAGATGAAATAAATGCTGATCCGAGAATGCAATCTCTCAAGCACAATCTAGTCGTTACGCTCCGACGTTATTAATGAGGTTTAAACTGACAAGGCCGATCCGAGATGTATTTCCAAATGTTCTGTCATGAATGATGGGGTCAGGTTGTGGGGAGCGTTTTGCTTTCAGGTCTCAGATCTGGAGAATCGAATACAAGGTAAATGCTGATTCTGATCTACTTACTCTGTGTTTGTGCTGGACTCACCAACACTCTCATCAAACCACTCGGGCTCATACTGAAATGTTCCGGAAGTAACGTGTTTAAGCGAATCTAATCACTTCTTTTTTTAGAATTTTCGACGCTCAAAAACTTGGCCGGTGCTTATAATCGCCTATTTCAAAAATGCGCGTGAATATAAGTTCCAATGTTTCCGTGTTTCAAGTCAGGAACAACCACAAATAAATGGAAACACGTAGGCTGACCTACATATAGTAAAAGTTTTTATTGGCTTAATCACAGAAATAAAGAAACATTAGACGCCGCGACACTTAACAGAGACAAAATAACACTGTAAGAAGTAAGACACTAAATACAGTCATTAATATTACAACAAACAGAGACTACAAACCACGACTAGGTAGCTTAGGTTAGCGCTAACAAACGGGTACAATGAGTCATCGCAGAAAGAGTCGAAACAGGTTAAAATGAAGAACACGGGCAAGAAGTAAAAAATCCAAGAAACAGACACAATCAAAACGCTCGGTCTGATACACAGGGGATAATAATCCTTCCCTTCGATTCTTTTTACAGCGTCTGATAAACAGAGAGCTGGATGGGCCTCACACATTTGATATTGGTGCAAAGGCTCTTGGGAAATGAAGTTCTGACCACTAGAATCAGCTTTTAGTTATTATTCAAATAAAGCGATATCAAAATGATATGAGTCACAAGTTAGGATTGTTAAATAAAGAAAAAAAATTGTATTTTTAGGAGAATATTAACGTAATTGAATGTAACAAATAAAATATATATTATTTATTATAGCTACATAGCTATAATTTTTTTTTTAATTTTGTGCCATATGCGACAATGTAGAAATACAGTAATGTAGCGATGAGAATGTAGCAATACCATAATTTAGCAATGACACTGTAGAAATACCGTAATGTAGCAATGAAAATGAAGAAATAATGTCATTTATCAATGACCATGTAGAAATACCGTAATGTAGCAATGACAATGTAGAAATACCGTAATGTAGCGAGGAGAATGTAGAAATACCGTAATGTAGTGAATAGGAAGAGTCCTACATGGATGCAAAGCCAACAATTCTGCAGAAAGCGATTGATGGCGTCATTTTTATTTGGCCCCTTTTAATGACTTTTAATGTTCCCTTGTTTTATCTGTTGTGAAGAATAAAAACTTTGCTGAAGTGAAAAGCCTGATACCAGCAAGCTGCACACAATAAAGTGAATGGCGAAGTAAAACCAAAAGAACTCGGCAGTTGCACGTTATGTGGGAAGCGACTTTATTATTATTTTTATTTCTCAAAGTGTCAAATTCGCGGTCTCAAATTATATCGAATCTAATTTTTTTTTTAACTATTTAGAGGTCAGACGTTCTTAATAGAATAGAGATATGCAATACTTAGTCATTTTTTGAAATGCAACAGACTTTTATAGTTAATTTGTGGTTTGTGTAGGTTTTTGGGACTGTCTTGTGTATTTTCGAAGGCAAAAAGTGAAGAACAAAATCAAACGCAGCAATAATTTGCTAGAAGAGAAAAGAAAAAAAAAAAACAACTTGATTTGGTCTTGAAACGGTCTTTTTAAAAAGTTCTAGAGTTGCTTGACAGACCGGTGTTTTAACTTCAACAAACATTTCATGCGCGGGAACCGCAACTTCCCCGAGGTCCTCTGCATAAAAGTAAAGCACTAACAGCTCAACTCCAATCTCCTCAAGGTTTTTCCAAAGCGATTGTTTGCGTTTGGCGGACACTTTTCTTCGCAGTGACAAGAGCAAACAATTTTTGTTTTTGGCACGTTCCTTTGATTTCAAACCCTTGTTGTTGCGAAATCCATACGTGACCAATTAGCCCACGTGAGCCGTCCTCGCTAAAGCGAAACAGATATTGATTCCTGCGCGCTTACCTCAGACGGATCTGCTGATTGGTCTCTCAGAAACCAATCATATTTGCTTTGGCTTCGGTTTTATCGTCTTCATCTTCAGCTACAGAAGATTACAAGCTTGTGGAGAGAACGCAACATCAACTTCCATCTGTCTGCCTTGAGTAAACTGTGAGGAAATATGAAGGATATTGTGTATAAAGTAGTGATGGGCCGCTAACGACTCGTTAATGTGGGACTCTTATCTTGCGATTAAAAAAAAACGCTCAACGTAAATTTTTTCTTAATCGGGTTGGAGCTGGTTTTTATCGAACACGGTCTGATGATTTTCACGTTAGCACGGATGTACATGCTAAGTTGTTATCATCACATAATCACATACCGTATTTACGAAAATATAAGCACCCTCTGATTTTTCAGGCACAAAGTAAAACTAAATAATAAAATGTCTTCTTTTTTATTTAACGTTTCTGGTTCAATTACGTCAATATTCTCTTTAAAAATGCTTAAAAATCTTTCTGTAACTAACCTAACTTGTGACTCGTATCATTTTTATGTTGTTTTACTAGAATGATAGATAACAAAAAGAGGATTCTAGTTATCAGGAATTCATTTCCCAAGATCCTTTGCTCTCCAGTCTGACACGTGGCCCCTGAGCCGTAGTTTGCCTACCCCATGTCTAGATTAAACAAAATGTGCCCACCACTAGATTAAAGTAATAAGTACAAAAAACATGTTGGAATGTTTTTTTGTTTATTTTAATGCTCCTTTCATCTACACCGTGTAGAAATATCATAACGTATCGATGAACGTAGCAATATCGTAATGTAGAAATGACAATGTAGAAATACCATAATGTAGCGAGATATGTACCATGATGAGAGATTGTGTAATATAATATGGTGAGAACAATGTACACATCTTTCCTGCAAATTTCCTAACAAGACTACGAGTTCTGAAGAGTCCGAGGAGCGCTGGTGAATTCTTCTCGGGATCAGTTGTTGAGAAGAACTTTCTTATGGGAAAATATCTGGTGTTTGTTGAATCGAAGCGAGTCTCATTTGAACTTTTTCTTTGAACTGAATGGTTGTTTTGTCTAGGTTAAGCTTGGCTCCGCGTCTGTGTTTCAGATGCAAATGTGACTTGAGACAAATAATTCATATCGGGACTCTATAGCGCCAGCTGAAGGTCACCGTGTGAGTGAGGACTCGGTGTTTTTCCCTAGTCACGCCGCTGCCAAATTCGTGATTGAAGCTACTAATAACAGACTTTTGTTCCCGGAGGAAATATTTGCGGATTTCTCGGAGCAACTGTTGTGTTGCTTTTAAGACGCTCTGGTTTGTTCCAGACAGACGGACAGACACGTTCTTCACGTCGATCTGGGTCGGATCGTTCACCACCAGTCATTCCCGAGACGCCTATTCCTCCCTTCATCTCGCTCTGTTTGTAAACGACTGGAGCTGGGAGATCGTTTATTAATGGAACTGATTTGGTCTCCGGAGTACAGTGAGCGAATCGTCGTTGTGTGATTGCGTGAAATGATGTATGGAAAAGTCCAAAGAAGTGGACGCTTCAAACCGTTCTGGAAGAGGCTGTGATGAGAAGCATGAGCGTTCAGGACCTTCTCCTTTTCCAGAAGAATCTGTCCGATGAGGTCGTTTCCCATTTCGCGGATGAAATTATCGGCCAATTATTGTCGCTCAGCCGACACGAGAACAACGGATTTTTTTCGTCGTAGGGTTCTTCAAGTGTTTTGTGAGTGGAGACGTGGTCCGTTGAAAGAGCAGGAACCATAATACTAGACGAGAAACATGAAAACGTTCTGGCAGCACTTCACAAGCTCCATTGAACAAAAAAGACGGGGAAAAGAAATGTCCGACTGGAAAAAGCCAGGTCAGGGTTCCCGAGGGAGCCGTTGTTTTGGCTTGGACCGAGCACCACCTGTGATGTCTTTCAAATCTCTTTACCTCTTCTGTCAATTTCGTCTTCGTCAACGACACTTTTTTTCCTGACGAAAACGAAACGAGAACTGTGTAAAACCCCCGCTTGGCGATGAAAACTAAGTATATTGACATTTTCGTCAATGAATAAAAACAAAACAAAAATGCCTTTAGTGACGACGTCCAATTATAATCCGAGCTTGTGAAGAAAGGCGGGTGCAAACGCAAAGAGAACCAATCAGGACACAGTATTTCAAAGGGGCAGGAAAAGGATAGAGACGAGCTTCTTCAAAATTGTCCACTAGCGCTCAGATATATGGATTCATTTTACATTCATCACAAACCTAAAAAAAAATATATGTTCGTCGTGTGGAGCAACAATCAAGGGCAGAAATACAACACACCTGAAGCGCCATCTGCTGATCAAACTTCTTATACTTATAAACGTGATGCAATTATAATTAATTTTATTTTACTGTATTTAATTTACTCTTTGTTGAGGTTTCATTTATGAGAATAAATTTATTTGTATTAAAAGAAAAGTTTGTAAAAATAAGATTAAAATGTTTTTTTTTCAATTGAGAGATCTTTGTAAATATTTTATGTTCATAGTTAACTACGCATTCAGATTTCTTAGATATAGCAACTTTTGTAAACATATAGAATATATAGCACATATATATTCGTTGACTAAATCTATACTGTAATTTAATCGACTGAAATGTTGTGATATTTACTCGACTAAAATTAGACTAAAATGAAAAAAAAAAATAAGACGACTAATTTGGAACTGAAACTACTTTTTGGTCAAAAGACTTAAAAAATTTTTGTCAAAATTGCCCCTAGTGGCCATAAGGTCAAACTCACTCCCTTACTAACTTTCACTTCCAAACACTCCAGACATTTCCCGACTTGCAGTGCCGCTGGGCCTGATCCAAAACCAAACCTGACGTAATCCGTCTTTTTAAGGTCGCTGTGGTTTGTCGGCTGATTAATATGGAATGTGATTCACGTTTTACCCACGACTGTAAATCATAGGAAATACTGGCAGCGGACGAGCCAATATTTTTTTTTCCTGGTTCACTATTGCATCTTTTATTTTTTTTTTATTGGTTCTGTTGTGTTTTAACCCTCCTGTTCGTTTCAGAGGAACAACAATAATGTTTGTGTGTCATTTGACCCGGGGGACTTTTATTATGCAGATTAATGTCAGAAACCAAAAATTAACCCAGTACAGTAATCCCTCGTTTATCGCGGTAGAAACGTTTCAAGCCCGACCGCGATAGGTGAAAATCCGCGAGGTGGAGGCACAACATTTACGTATTTATTTAACACTTATTCAGACTTTTAAAAAACTTAATCCGCGAATATACGTAATAAAGAAAAAAAATCTGCGATAGTCGAAGTAGTCGAAATAGCATTTTTTTATATGATTATTACACCAAATAAGCCAAGCTGTGAAAAAAGTGAAAAAAAATATTTTTGAAATATTTTTTAAAATTTGAGAATTTTCCCTCTGTGCGACTAATAAAGGAATTTCTTTTCTTTTCTGAAGAAAAAAAAAAAAAAAATGGTCACAGGAGAACCAGAGCAAAGGTTTTGATCGCAGGTCTGCACACTTGAAACTAGCAGCACAAAAACTGGATCAAACGTTGGGAGTTTCATTACGAGGTCTGACAGGAAATGAGTTTGAGCCATATTCAACACCTCAGACGGTTTTATGGAAATTATTCCTACTCAGTTTTGGTCATGACGAAGTTGTCAACTTTTTGATGAAGATGACGTGACGAGGTGCACAAACTCTACTTGGAATTTTTACACGATGTTAGTCTTTTCCCACATTAGGTGACTATTCACTATTTGTAAGGTTTCGATAACTTGAGTTTCTTCTACTCTTGTTGTAGAATATAAGGTTTTGTAATAAATATATAAATGATTATAAATGTATAAATTATATATAAATACATAAATGTACCCTAATGTTGTGCACACGTGTTTTTCAATTTAATTATGGTTGAATTACGATTTATACAAAATGACGAATCGCATTAGACGTGTAGGTCGCTGGCCCTTTAAGAACGCTGTGCTGGGGATCACGTGACAAACGGATCGCGTGAAAACGACGATCACATGGAGAAGAGGTAAGTGACAGAAAAAAGCGGTTTCTGTTGAGGATTCATACAAAAGATTGAATCTAAATACTATTTAATATACGTATTCCCAGCGTGGTGAGTAATGTTTCTTCTTATAAGTAATTTTTAGTTTGTTAAGTAACGTTGTAGAGATTGCTATTTGTGATTAGCGCCATAGAGCATAAATGGCAAATGTTTCACAAGTTGTATGTTGTTATTTGACATATTCGTTCAATAGATTTAATTTTTTCGAAAACAAGGTTTAGTATATGTTGTAAATGAGAGATTGTTTTATAAATTTGCCTTCTATCGTTTAAGCTATTTGGGAATTAGAAACCACATGAACATGAATGGCTTGAATGTTTACAAGGATTTTATTGTATAGGATTTGTTTTATTTTTCTATTTTGCACATTTGAGTTTGATTGAGACTGACTTTTTGTTCTTTATTTACTTAGTTTTACCATTTTTGAAACACTTGTTAAATTTCGTTTCTGCATTAGAAAGTAAAACCTCATGAATTTTCTCATGAGTTTTCTCTGTTTGTTTTTAGCCTAAATTTAGTAAGAGTAAAATACACAAGTTCTTTAAAAATTCGATACATTGCTACTTTGACTCAAATCTTTTTTTATAGTGGTGACTTTTTACTTGTATTGGAGTAACTTATACAGTACGTATCCATACTTTTACTCAAGTGTGGTACTCTTTACTCCTCTGATGTTTTGTAAAATGTTAACATAAGAAAACGGAACTGATTGTATTGTTTGTATGTACAGTGTCCTTAGTTGCAGACCCAGCCGTAGGATTCGAACCTACAGCATCTCGGACACGAGTCCATGCCCCCTACCACTTGACCACAATGTAAGGAGAATTTTCTAATTCTGGTTCATTTATTCAAGCTCCACTTATTCAACTTTCCACGTCTTTGACAAAATCCGCACCTTGCTGGATGAAAGCCCGAACATTTTATACCTTCAAGAGGAGAATATTCCCAGTTGGCTCTTTGTTCTGATTCTGTCCAACAGCTTCAATGAAAAGACATCTTGAAAATTGGCTAGACTATGTGCTTTAGTAGCAGACATACTCGTCTTGTAAAATTCCAGGATTTAAAAACATTACAGAATAAATACAAGGTCTTTCCGTGTGGGTTTCTTCTGGGTCTCCAGCTTCCTATCACAGTCCTTTGTCATGAGTTCAGAAGAATTATCAGGAATTCTGAAATATTGCTCATAGGTGTGTGTGAGAGTGTGAATGTGTCTCTGCTCGGTGATTGGTCAGCCACCCAGATGTGTGTTTGGCCTCCAGGCCCTGATTGGCCTGCTGTGATTGGCCACAGCTTCTCGTGATCCAGTTCAGAAATGAATGCGCTTTGTGTTTTTGTGTCATTATTTATACAATAAGATATATTTTATTTAAAAAATTGTATTTAGAAAGTAGTGACTATTATCGTTGTACTCCCAGTTCCAACGTTGAGATATGATGATGTTTGCTATTCTGGAATGTTCTTAGAAACACACAATCTAGATTGATCTACAGTAAATTCATTTCAAAATTTCAGTGAGATTCTAGATTTAAAAAAATCTATGCACTTCTTTAATGATTATAAATCCACAGATTTTAGTACAAATACTAAGATCATCTTGCCTCAACCTGCCTATCTGAAATAAAGTTCTGGTTCAACAACAACGTCCTCAAACTGAATACAGATTAATCGAAAGCTTTGCTCTACTCTATCCAAAGCTGCCAACTCTACATTGTGTATCACCAACTCCTCTGTGTCCTCTACTACTCAGGTCCAAAGTCTCGATGCCACCCTGGACATCCTACTGTCCTTCAAACCACAAACCAATAACATCACCAGATCTGCCAAACATCAATTGCATAAAGTAAGTAAGTACTAATCGAAAGTAAGTACTAAACCTCCACATTGCTCCACAATTGGTGTAAAGACCACATCACAGGAAAGAATGTGTCGGTGTTGCTGTTCTTTTTTAGAGATCTTAATCAAGTTCCTCCAGAAATTTTAATGTACCACTTATACATACTCAAAGTCGAGTAGAAGGTTCTTTTTGAGACTGGAGGTGTGAGTTCGAGACCCGGTTGGGGTATTTCAGTGTGTTTGCATGTTCTCATCCAGCTTGCGTGGGTTTCCTCAGATTCTCTGATTTCAAATAACATGCGTTTCAGGTCAATTGCGCTTAAAAAACTGACCGTACTGTATGTGAAAGTGTGATGGTGTGTGTGTGTCGCGCTCTGTGATTGGTCGGTCACCAATCCAGAGGGTGTGTCTCACCTCCGGCTCAGAGTTGACTAGTCCAGCTCCTCGTCACCCAGAAAGGGAGTAAGCGGCAGAAAACGGATGGACATTGACAGTTGAAAATGAAAAACAGTTAAAAAATCCAAGGAACAGACACAATCAAAACGCTCGGTCGCTGAGCAGGGGATAATAATCCTTCACTACTATCCTCTACTTCACACAGCGGCAGATAAACAGAAACAGGCCTGAACTTGAAATAATTGCTCTGCGCATGTGTGGAGTCTGACTGGAGAGCAAAGGATCTTGGGAAATGAAGTTCTGACCACAAGAATCGGCATTTTGTTTTCTATCATTCAAGTAAAACGATATCAAGTCACTAGTTTGGTTAGTTAAATAAAGAAAAAACGGTCTTTTTAGGAGAATATTTGTACTTAATTGAACGTATACATTTTTTACACATATATTTTTACGTAATTAAACCAGAAATGTAGAAGATTTTATTTCGTACGTGAAAAATCAATGGGGTGCTTATATTCGCGTAACTACGGTAATCCCCACATTCCCCATGCCGTAGTTTTTGCAGAACATCGTGGGAGAAGCAGTGGAGTTGTGAGATCAGACGCAGCCGGGTTTTCTCTGTGGGTTTTTTTTTTCCAGTCGGAGCGTCTTGATCCCGAGTTCCTCCGGCTTTTACGGGCCGTCCACAGCTGTGCGGTCCACCTGCTCCGCCCGGAGAGGAAACACACTTCACCACGTCACTCAGAGTCAAAGACGGCGCTACACAATGACACTTTGTTGTTTTTTTTCGGGGAAGCTGGTGGCTTTCCGAAGCTCTGGAAGTGGTGCGGTACGTCAGGTTCATGATCTGTTCGGGAGTAGTTGAAAGTAGAAAGTAGTTTCTGTAGAAAGCTGGCGTGGAAGTCCGTGCTGTGCCAAACATGAGTAATGAAGCTGAGATGAAATGTGGTCTTCTCTGCTCTTTGTGTGTCTGTCACCACGTGGCTAATGACGGAAGAGAAAGTGTCTTGCGTCAGATGTCGGATCCGTGCCAACGTTATTGAGACTCGTCTGGTTTTTTTGAGGTGGTGGTGACTTCTCTTTTATGTCAGAGCGTCGTTTGTCATCTGTGCTGATGGCAGAAAACTTTATCAGAATCAGAAAGTTGCAATGACAACAAGGAGTTGGGTTTGGACTGACTCCATCTTTTCCTCTCTTTTGCAAATATTAACATAAATATATAAATAAAAGAAAAAGAAAAAGAAAAACAATGACAAGAATTAAAAGAAACATAAATTACGTTATTGTACAGTAGGATCTGCCAGAGGTGGAAAGTACTTGAGTAAATGTACTTACTTTACTTGTGTTTTTGGCTACTTCGTACTTACCGAGTATCAAAAATATAGGCGACTTTTACTCTCTACTCCACTGCATTTGTGATTGAGTAACTGTACTTTTCACTCCACTACGTTTGAATTGACACTTACCGTTATTTTATATATTTTGCACATTGATTGAGACTGACTTTTCCTTGTTTATTTTGTTCTACCATTTTTTGAAACATGGAGGTGTTACGTTTCGTTTCTGTATTAGAAAACAGAACCTCATGAATAGAGTTTTTTCAAATTTTTTTTCATCCTAAATTCAGTATCAGTAAAATACTTGAGTTCTTTTAAAATTTGATATTTTGCTACTTTGACCCATACAACTGTATGGTTGTCCGGTATTCCTTACATCTCTGAGATTTTCACTATGTTGTCGACACAATCATCCATAATATAATTTTATAAAGTTGCCGTTTTTACAAGAAATGCCAACTCTGGTCATTTCACGTCACTATGGCCAGGGCCTTCAAATTTTTCTCAGAAGGTCTAGAATTTTCCGAACTTTTCCCAAGCGAAGTTAAGTAATGTTTGTCCTTAAATTCTGATTCTAGATGATAAGCCCGATTCCTCCAATGGCTTTTCACGTGGTTGTGTTGCATCCACACAAGTCGTAATGAAGCGTTTATTCTTTACTTTACTTTGCTTTACAGTCCTTTGGCAGACACTTTTATCCAAAGCGACCTACAAAAAAGACGACGTTGGTTCTCAGATCGTAGACTCCGTGAGGGAGAGTATATATTGATAAATAATCATATAATAATAAGTATTAATGTTGTAGGGCTGCACGGTGGATACAGTGGGTGTGTCCTGCCTCAGGCCCAGATTAGCTCCGCCCCATCGTGACCCTGAAATAGAGTAAGCGGCAAAAGATGGATGGATCAATGTTCTATTATAAATGTATAATCGCTTATAATAACAGTAATAACAGGTTTAACATTCACTGGGCTTAACAATTCAAATAAAAAGAAAAAGTGTCATATTTTATCTACATTAAAAAATCTACATCTACAATATCATCTTCTGTTGCATGTAGATAAAGGTTAACATACCTTTCAATTTACCTGGATCTCTTGAGTCACTTTTTTTTTTATTTATTTTTTCTTCGTATTTTGTATTTTACTCGTTTCATTGCATTTTTTCTCAATCTTCTTTATTTCATCTTCACAGTTTTTCCTCTTATTTTATGCACATTTTATCTTTATTTCTTTATCTATTTCTTTTGTGTTTTGTTGTATTCTTATCTCTTCTTTTTATTGTATTTTTTCTAGCATGCATCCCTCCCATTTGAATTTAAAAGTGTGTGTGTGTGTGTGTGTGTGTGTGTGTGTGTGTGTGTGTGTGTGTGTGTGTGTGTGGTTAACATACCATTCAATTTACCTGGATCTCTTGAGTCACTTTTTTTATTTCGTATTTTGTATTTTACTCATTTCATTGCATTTTTTTTTCCATTTTTTTTCCTTCCTCTTCATAGTTTTTCCTTATATTTTATGCATATTTTATATTTATTTATCTTTTTTTGTGTTTTGTTGTATTTGTATCTTTTTATTGTATTTTTTTCTAGCATATTTTTCCCTCCCATTTGAATTTGAATGTGTGTGTGTGTGTGTGTGTGTGTGCGTGTGAGATATAAAAGTCAGCCAATCCGCACTATTTCAGTCAGTAGAGCTTGAGAAATAGTTCAAACGAGTTGGTTTTCATCCCAACATCTCGGGACAGAACTAATCAAGCACTCAGAAGAAGCGAGACCCCCGGGAGGCGAGAAGACCACTAGTACCCAGGTGTTCATAGCTGGCCGATCTGTCACGATCCAGGGCGTTTGTCTTTCTTCACCGAAGACGTCTGAAAGAGCTGCTGGCGTGCCAGAAACACTGTGTTCCTGCTCCACTGATAGCATTCTGGCATCCATCTCGCCTTCTGCTGGTGGACCATCTCCAGGAAAGAGTCCGTCACTGGTGGGATGTGGGACCAGAACGTCTGAAGAGTTCAAGTTCGAGTTTATTTGTGTAGCGCTTTTCTAAGATCCAGACCAACGCAAAGTCTTTGTCATTGGTGCGCTTTGAATCCGTTAAAACTGTCTAGATACTTGAACTTGAACTCCAAAAACTAGGAAAAAGTCGGTTAAAAAAAGAGAAATGTCCAGGAGAAGCGAGGTGGCTCTGGCTCTGGCAGGTGGTAGGTGGTTCTGGCTCCTGATGCAGTCTTTGCACTGACCAATCAAATTGCATGCGCGGTGTTGTAGAAGTTATGTGCATTTTGACAGTTCACGTTTTAGTTTTAATTCATTAAAAAAAAAAATCAGCCAGATTCTCTCAAACCAACTATACAGAACCGAAAATACAACTATTACAGTAACAATCACACCCATCTATCCATCTATCCATCTATCTATCCATCTATCTGTCTCTATCTATCTTTCTGTCCGTCTGTCTATCTATTTGTGTATCTCTCTCTCTCTCTCCATTTTTCTGTCTCCCTCTCACTCTCCATATCTATCTCTGCTTCTCTTCCCTCTCTCGAACTCACTCACTCACTCTTCCTTTCCCATTTTATCTCTGCTTCTCTCGCTTCCTCTCTCTCTCTCTTTCTCTCTCTCTCTCTCTCTTTCTCTCTCTATTTTCTACTTCTATGTATCTAATCTGTCTGTCACTCTCTCTGTCTCTCTTTCACTCTGTCTCTATCTATTTATCTGTCTTCCTCTCTCTCTTTCTGACTCTTGCACAATCAATCAATCAATCAATCAATCAATCAATCAATCAGTCAGTCAACAAAGTCAACAAATCAGTCAATCTATAAATAAATCAACCAACTAACCATACAACAACGTATTAAAATTGCATTTTGTTCCTTTGGCGACTTTTGAAACTCAAGGTTGCCTTACCAAGGACCACACACACACACACACACACACACACACACACACACACACCAAATCCCCGGAAGAAAAGCAAACTAATCAATCAATCAATCAATCAGTTACTGTTTCTCACAACAAACATCACAAAGCACAACAGGCCTCCAGACAAACGCTCTCCAGACCTCATCACTCAATCATTTGTTCTTTTAATATTGCTACGTATAAAACTGAAACACAGATGCACTTTGCCAACAATCTTTAAAGAGCTTGGAGAAGTCTCGCTGTGTGTGTGTGTGTGTGTGTGTCACTGTCTCTACCTGCTTATCTTGGGTGTAGCGGAACATTCCAGCATTTGGACAGGCGCATCTCGGCACGTCCCGTCATTCCTTAAAAAAAGGAATTAAAAAAAAGGCGAATAAAAGAGTCTAATCTGGAGTTTAGGATTAATCCCGAGAACATCCAGCAGCGACGGCCAATCGTGTCTGAATCTGGCCTCGCCGTTTTAAGCGACCTTGTCACGTGATTTGTGGGCCGACCACCCAGACGAGGGTCCGTAACAATAACACGTCTTCTTCTCATCGCTGATAAGACGGAACTGTGTTTAGGAGACGCCATCACGCTTCACATGACTTCCTCCCCTCTTCTAGAGTCTAAACATGCGAAAGTTCCTCACCCAGCTTCTCCTCAGCTCCTTCTAGATCAGAGCACCAGACAAACATACTTGAGTAAAAGTACGGATGCTTACTGTATGTTACTCCAATACATGTAAAAAGTCACCACTATAAAAAAAGACTTGAGTCAAAGTAGCAAAGTATCGCATTTTCAAAGAACTTGAGTATTTTACTCGTACTGAATTTAGGCCCCAAAAAAAACAAAGAACTGTGAAAAAACTCTATTCATTTCTAATACAGAAACAAAATTTAACACCACGTTTCGAAAATGGTAAAGCTAATTAAATAAAGAACAAAAAGTCAGTCTCAATCAAACTCAAAAAGTGCAAAAGAAATAAATAAAATTCCGAGCTGACTTTTTGATGTGATTCTCAGTGCGCTCTCAGTCTTTGTCTACAATCGACATTAATTCACGTTGCACAAAAAAATCAAGGTAATATAGTCATGTCACAGTGGTTTTTGCCATGTTTACCTTGTTAACTTTACAATACCATTGTATTGATCTGTATAGTTTAACGTAACATTAAATTCACTTAAAATTAGCATTAAACAGACTCTTACCTCAATGTGTTTCCTCAAATTTGACGGTGATTTTATAAAAGCTCTTATCTGTGTTGTCCGTGGTAAACAAAGCGGACACTGCATCTTGTAAGAGTCGTTCTGTTTGCTAGTTCGCCCAAGAAATTAACCCCGAAAAAAATGGATTATGGTTTGTTTGTAAGTGTCAATTCAAATGTAGTGGAGTGAAAAAAGCAGTTACTCAATCACAAATGCAGTGGAGTAGAGAGTAAAAGTTGCTTATTGTTGATACTCGGTACAAGTACAAAGTAGCCAAAAACATACTTAAGTAGCGAAATACATTTACTCAAGTACTTTACACCTCTCTTCTAGAACAATCTCTTACCGCCCGTGGTGTTTGTAGTAGCGTATTTACTAGCTTCCGGCGAGAGTTTGTCTTTTATAGACCTGTGGGCGTCGCGGCGGTGATTACTCGCAAAAAATTCCGAGCGACGAGAGAGAAAGTCATTAAAGTGACAGAAAATCCCCTCGGTCGCGCCTCCACGCCGATAATCATAGCTTTAGCTGCATCCGACATCGCGCGACGCTTGAAAGATTCACGGCTCTTTTTTAGATTTGACGTCTCTTTTCTGGCGTATTGTCTGGACGGACGGACGGAATGTCTACCCTCTTCTAGCTAATGGTTTGAGCGGCAGGTTACACGCGGAGCAGCTGAAAACCATACTTGAGTAGAAGTACGGACAGCTTACTGTAAAAGTGACTCCTTTATAAGTTACAAGTCGCCAATTCCAAGACGACTTGAGTAAAAGTCAATCCAATTTTAAAAGAACTTGGGTATTTTATGTACTGAATGCAGGCTTGAAAAGTAGCAAGAAATGTGAAAAACGAGAAATTCCGTTTGTGAGGTTTGATTTTCTTATATAGAAATGAATTTAAAAAAAAAACTTGTCACGCACAAACACAATGTAACGAGTCATGATAAGTGTCTATTCAAATGTAGTGGAGTAAAGAGTACAGATACTCAATCACAAATGTAGTCAAGTAGAGAGTAAAAGTTGCTTTAAATGTTTGATACTCGGCACAAGTACAAAGTAGCCAATAAAATACTCAAGTAAAGTACTCAAGTACTGTTTGTAAGCTAAAAAGCATCGTCTAAATGAGTTTCCCACGTCCAAACGAGGCTAAAGTCAGGAGACGCTTCATTAGCATGTCGCTAGCTGTGGAGGCTCAGTCCATACATCACCAAAAGACAAATTACAGCTTAACATCGGCCTCCATCCCCGTCTTCCCCGTCTTCCTCAAAGACAACATGTGTTCCGAGGTTAGCTGTCGTTTGAACCCTGAACATGCCCCGACACCTAAAGCTGCCGTGATTTATTCCCAGGAGAAAGCTTTCAAAAGCTGCTGACATGTTTTTCTACGTCGTCTTCTGATCACTGATTGATCTTTGTTTTTTCTTCTTTTTTTGTGTGTGCGTAGGTCCATTTGATCTTCACACGTCCTGTGTTGTGTCTGGCCACTAGGGGGAGTCAAACTCACTTCACGCTTCAAACGATAATGACACGTTTGCCTGTGTGCTTTAAATTCACATTGTATTTGTCACGTACAAATTATACGCGGTGAAATGTGTTTTTGATCGTCCCAGCGTTTAAACATAGGGATGGGACAAAATGTGAAAAGGGGGAATATAATAAAAAAAATAAGGAATAGAAATACGATTAAAAACAAGGTGATAAAAACAAAAATAAAGATGAAATATGTCTTTCCAAATGTGCAAAGGGAAATACAATAAAAAGATAAAGATTAGAATACGATAAAAACAAGATATACAGATAAAATATGTCATTTCTAATGCGCAAAGGGAAGTACAATAAAAAGATAAGGAATAGAAATACGATAAAAACAAGGTATAAAGATAAAATATGAAGTTTGAATAAAAATACTACATTATCCCAGATAAATCTCTCAGAAAAATTACTATTGAATAACGTAGAAGTGAGTAAAATACAAAAATGTACAAAAAGTGACTCTAAAAAGGTTTAAAGTTTAAAGATTTAAATAGAAGATTTAATAGAAAGATTTAGATTAAAATCATTTGAGAGTGAAAGTGCACGTTCCATTTTAAAACAATATCGGACGACTTTTGTTCCGTATTTTTTTTAAAGCAGCATCTCATACAAATCATCTTATTCGCATGAAGACGTCACCTTTCAACTTTTGATTGGGTAATGCATGATGTCATCGTCAGTTTGATTGGTCATTGTAACGTCTGTGAGGAGGGCGGAGCTTAGGGAGAGAGAATTCAAATGGCTGATGCTTCTCAGATTAAATGTTTCAGAGTTTGTCAGGTCACACACATAAATATTAATTTATTACCTGAAACGTTATAGCTAATATATTAATAAACAACATAATGCCCATGTAAAGAAAATGAGCTATGAAATTGAAACTTTCTATATTATTCTTAGTTCAAGACCAACGCAAAGACGCTAAAATTTCTGTCGTTTAAGAACTTTTTATATGGCAACTGTCCACAAATATTGCTCACTAATTGGTAGATATTATGGTTATTATAATTATTAATATATATTTATATTGTTGAAGCTGGATTTTATAACAGAAGAGCTGATATTTAGAACACCACATTTGTCAGTAATCAATCAATTTATTTTTTGTTTATTTATTAGAAAAGGCTAGGACCATTTTTTTTTGTACAGATTTAGGTTTTTAAAGATGTCATATTTTTTTTTATTACAGTAGTTAGTTTTGCACCATTGAACCGTTTTTTTTTTTTTTTTTATCAAATTGGTAATTCAAATTAAAATTTGTTTTTTTCTCTTTTAAAATATGGAAATCAAAATATGGTCACCCTACTTTAACCACATTTATTTGGTCATCGTAAAGACCCAGAAGACGTTGTGTGTTCTGCGTTTTCACCATTTGTTGAACTTTGCGCTTGATCGGTTGCAGAGAAAGACCGTGTTTCTGATAAGAGGTCGTGAAAAGCAGCAGATCCCGCCGCGGCGAGAGATGACATCACAAACGTCTCGCAGATGAAACGCGGCTGAACTTCTAGCGCTAAGAGCGAAGAGTGGCGTAATAAAGTCCTTTATGTGCGGCTTTTAACTCTGTGATTTAAAAGGCACGGATTTGTTTTTAATCACCTGGGCCTCCGAGGGCTACGTTGGAGCAAGGTCGCGTGGAAAAGGGTTAAACACACACACACACACACACACATTGTTGTGTTGTTGACATAAAACTCGACTTTTTCCCACGCGTAAACGCTGCTAGTTGGAACGTTGACGCTACTATACGGTAACGGCGTCTGATGGCATCTGGCCTAATGCTCCCGTCAGTTTTCCGTCTTTTTCGCTCAAAGCCGTAAATTTGACTCGGAGCGGCTTTTTCTCCTTCCTGTTTTTCCAGCGTCCGTAAGTCCGCGCCAAAGCCGCTGCCAGACGTAACATTTCACGGAGCCATCGGCCGACAAGGCCAAAGAAATTATTTCACTTCATTTTCGGGACATTTCTCAGCGCGAGGAAAACAGAGTCTTGGACGTTTTAATCCGTCGTTGAGAATTGTGGATTATTCTATTATCGTTGTTAAGTGTGGCTCCCTGACCGGGGACGGATCGAGTTTGAGCTCAGAATGTTAGAAGCCATGAGGAGAAACGTCTCGATAAAGCTGCGATGAACTTTTATATATTATCTCATCAACCCTTGATGTGGCCTGCAATATGACTTTTTTAGTTTTTGGAAGCTTTGACGCTTTCAGAATCGGGGAGAAAAACTAGAAATTAAAAAAAAAAGAGAGTGAGTTTTCGATATGTCCACTAGGGGCAGTATCAAATTTGTGTTCTATATTTAATTATCTAGTAAAGTGACACACACACACACACACACACACACACAGTGAAATGACACCCACCAGGAGCAGTGGGCAGCCGGAAGTCTCATCTGCAGAACCAGTGGTGTAAAGTACTTGAGTAAATGGACTTTACTTAAGTATTTTATTGGCTACTTTGTACTTGCACTGAGATAGAAAATAGAAGCAACTTTTACTCTCCTTGACTACATTTGTGATTGAGTATCTGTGTTTGACGCTTTCAGAATCAGGGAGAAAAGCTAGATAGTGAAATAAAAGAGTGTGTTTTTCAATATGTCCACTAGGGACATCAATCTAAGCAGTATCGAAATTGTGCTCTGGATCTAACCATCCAGTAAATCCACAAACCAGGAGCAGTGGGCAGCCTTAAGCCGTGGTGTCGGAAGTCTCATCTGTAGAACCAGAGGGAACATTGGCGTAAAGTACTTGAGTAAATGGACTTTACTTAAGTATTTTATTGGCTACTTTGTACTTGCACTGAGATAGAAAATAGAATAAAAAATGTAAGCAACTTTTATTTCTACTTATCTACTTTTGTGATTGAGTATCTGTACTATTTACTCCACTACATTTTAATGGACACTTGTTACATTGTGATAACTCGACGTCTTTTTCTACCGCGGTTAATTTCTTGGGCGGACGAGGTGATATCACCACTTTTTTGCACATTTGAGTTTGACTGAGACTGACTTTTTGTCAAATTTTATATCTATTTTCTGCCATTTTGAAACATTGAGGCGTTACATTTCCTTACTCTAAAAGGAAATAAAACCTCTTAAGTAAAAAGTTTCTTGTTTTTTACGTTTTGTGTTTTTTGTTTTTTATGTCTTAGTATTTTTGCGTCTAAATTCAGTACGAGTAAAATACTCACGTTCCTTTACGACTTTTACTCAAGTCTTTTTTGGAAATGGTGACTAGTAATGGAGTACTTTTTACAGTACTTGTACTCAAGTATTATTTCCACGTCCCCCAATTCCCAACATTGCTCCACAAGTTCTGGTGATGGTTCTCATCATCAAGCCCGTCTGATGATTTCAGGATGTGGGGAAGGATTTACGAGACCCCACAGTTCCTCGTAGTGCTGACCGCCATTGCCGGAATCTTCCAGCGAGCATCTCTTCCCCTCCCTCGGACATTCTGCGTGAAGACTCGGTGGAACCACTCGTCCATCCTCAAGATGGATGTAGTCTTCTGCTGAGACTCAAAAAAAAAAAAAAAAAAAAAATCAAACAAAAAAAAACATTGTTATATTGTTATTTTTTTCAAAAGTCTAAAAGATTATTACTGTATTATTTCTACAATTGTGCAAAATTAACTCCTGTGATACAATAAAAGTACATCTGTAAAAACGTACTTCAAAAAAACTGTCAAAGAGAATTAAATAATTAAATAAAGCAATTAATAATTTTGAATCATGTTCTAAATATCACCTCTTAGAAAATCCTGCTTCAACAATATCTCCTCATTGCGCAAAAAAACCTGCTTTAAAAAAAGAGTTAAACACGGACATTTTCGCGAATTTATAAAATCTGTCCGGACTCCCAGGACAAGATGGACATAGAGGACAAGGCCAAAAAATTAGAAAAAAAGGACTTATATTCGCGTAAACAAATTAATTTTGTTAAGAGAAGTTTCACTCTCTGCGCATATAAGCCCCGCCCCCCAACACATACACATTTTTGAGCTTCTAAAATTAGAAATATTAGTGTAAATACGGTAAACGTTAATGTTACGTTTCAATATTCTTGATCAGCTGGCAATTTAAAAACCATGACTATGTAACACAAAGCTTAAAGTTTTTTTTAACCCTGAAAACGCACCAGAATTTTGACCCGAATTGCGCAAAAACGATATGGGGATCCTTCGAAAACGATGATACTTTACTATTGTAATACGTATGTAATAAGCATGTGTGGTGTTATTGAACTGCTGTTGAACAACGTGATAATGGATTCCACACGTTTTGGCTTTGACAGATCAGCCGGCAATTTAAAAAATCACGACTGTGTAACACAAAGCTTAAACTTTTTTTTTTATTTAACGCACCAGAATTTTGACCAGAATTGCGCAAAAACAATATGGGGGTCGAACCCGATGATATTTGACTAAGTAATATGTAATATATGTGAACCGCTTTTGAACGACGTGATAATGGATTCCACACGCTTTGGCTTTGACATCATTGGCCAGAATATTGAGTCAGGAAGTGCGCTCTTCTGGTGTTGGTAGTTCCCGTGGTGACGAGTGAGGGTTCGCATCACAGGCCGAGAGGCTCCACGTCACTCAAGGTTTCCTCTGGTCGTCCTCGTCTACAGCTGCTTTTCTAACGTGATCTGGCTTCGATGTGAAAACACGGGTTGTTTTTTCGCGGCGGCGGCGGCGGGCGCTGGGTCGGTGTACGTTTGCCGCGACAGCTTGAAACGCAGTGTGTCGAAGGTTCCAGAAGGTTCATCCGTCTTCCTCGTGTCTGTCTTTTATCCAGAATCCTCTAATCTAGCGTCTCTAATAGGGAATAGGTTATTTATGAACATCATTTTTGTTAAAATAATTAAAACCAGATACGATTAGACTTGGTAATTACACAGAGGGAAAATGTTTGACAAAAAAGTAAGCAGCAAAAATCACTTTAAACAAGTCAAACAATCTGTTAAAACACAGTAAAAAACAAACTAAATGTAAAGAATACAAATTATGAACGAAACGCATCAGAGAGGTGTGTAGTGTATACGCATGTTTTAGAAGGACGTAGTGTTTACTGTACAATATTCGGAGGTGTGGCCTGAAGGGGCGTGGCGTCATTGAATTTGACAAAGCGAAAATGTTTGACAAAAGAAACGACAAAAAAGTAAGCAGTAAACAAAACTAGCTGCAAAAATAACTCCAAACAGTAACACAAGTCAAACAAACTGTTAAACCAGTAAAAAACTAAAAATGAAGAATACAAATTATGAACGAAACACATCAGAGAGGTGTGTAGTGTATACACATGTTTTAGAAGGACGTAGTGTTTACTGTACAATATTCGGAGGTGTGGCCTGAAGGGGCGTGGCTTCGTTGAATTGTACAAAGCCAGTGGTTTTTGTCAATAAGTAATAGATTATTTAGGAACATCATTTTTGTTAAATGAATACAGATTAGATTAGATTTGGTAATAACACAAAGAGGAAATGTTTGACAATGACAAAAAAATAAACAGTAAAAAAACCCAAACAGTGACACTAGTCAAACTGTTAAAACACAGTAAAAAAAACAAGCTAAATGTAAAGAATACAAATTATGGACAAAAATATGGACGAAACACATCAGAGAGGTGTGTAGTGTATACACATGTTTTAGAAGGACAATATTTGGGGGTGTGGCCTGAACGTGGCTTCATTTAATTTTTCAAAGCCAGTGGTTTTTGTCAATAAGTAATAGGTTATTTATGAACATACTTTTTGTTAAATTGATACAAATCAGATTAGATTAGATTTGGTAATCCCACAAAGGGGAAATGTTTGACCAACAAAATGACAAAAAAGTCAACAGTAAACAAAACTAGCTGCAAAAATAACTCCAAACAGTAACACTAGTCAAACACACTGTTATAAAAAAAACAAACTAAATGTAAAGAATACAAATTATGGACGAAACACATCAGAGAGGTGTGTAGTGTTTACACATGTTTTAGAAGGACGTAGTGTTTACTGTACAATAATCGGAGGTGTGGCCTGAAGGGGCGTGGCTTCGTTGAATTGTAAATAATAAATGTTTTCTGCAAGAATGTGTTATTACAATTGCTATTGTAGTTGTAGTCTTGAGCAATATCATTAATATATTAGCTAAACGTAGCTGCATATTTTTGGGATGTTTCCAAAGGACGTATTGTTTACTGTACAATATTCGTGGGTGTGGTCTGAAAGGGTGTGGCTTCATTGAATTTTACAAAGCCAGTGGTTTTCTTTTTCTCCAGAATTCTTTAATCTCGCGTCAATACGTAATAGATTATTTATTAACATATTTTTTGTTAAATTAATAAAAATTTAGACAAAGTGTAAATGTTTGACCAAAAAAGTAAACCATAACAAAACAAGCTGCAAAAAAATACAAACCAAAAACTGTGTGTGTCTTATCAAGCTGTGTGTGTGTGTGTGTGTGTGGTCAGCGGTCCTGGGTGGAGCGGTCAGACCTCGGCCTTGTGTTAAAGCACTTTCTGATGTGTCCGGGTGGTACGTGGGGGTCACACTAGCGCTTTGCCCTTGACTCGCCAGCGTTAAACAACTTGCAGCTGTTGTGTTGTTCCTGCGGAGGAGCTGAGAAAATCCAGAACGCTCCCGACCTCAAGGACCAAAACACACCGGAGACGCTCGGAATATAAGGAGGAAAAAAGAAAAGCGTGATTATAGGTATATATTAGTGCTGTCGTTGTTTTTAACTAGTTAATCGCACTTCCCTGACCAAACTAATCACGATTAAAAGACTGAAGCTTGTAATATTGGATATTGGGGTGTAATATGTTAATTAATGTGAACTCAACACTAAATAGACACTCGATTAAATACTGTAAAATAATTTTGTATAATTTTAGTTCAACTTGCAATGTATTGTCTCTGTTTTTTTTGCCCTCTGAGGTAGAGTTGCACTTTTTTCAAGATAAAACACACAAAAAATGTTTTGAAGTACATATTTTTTTAGGTTACACTCTTAATAAAAACCGGACGTTGTAAAAAAAAAAAATAATAATAATCAAACTAAGAAGTTTTGCCTTCTCTTTGTCAGCTGAAAACTGTAGCTTAATAAATACTTCTCACTCTAAGATGAAACATATGTCTACATAAAGCTTAGAAGGTCTGTTTTTCAAAATCAGCTCGACTCTCTTGGTTCTATTCATTGCACGTTGCCAAAACAATGCAACTGTGATTAATATTGTTAAAAAAAATTGACGCAATTAAGCACTTAAAATTAATCACGCGCGTTAACTCATTAACTTTGACAGCACTAGTGTGTGTATATGTGTGTGTGTGTTATTACAATTACTATGGTAATTGTAGTCTTGGAAAATATCATTATTATATTAGCTACACATAGCTCCACATTTTTGGGATGTTTCAGAGGGACGTACTGTACAATTTTCAGGGGTGTGGCCTAAAGGGGCGTGGCGTCATTGAATTTTACGAGCCAGGGGATTTTTTTCTAGACTTGGGTCAATAAGTTAAATTTATGAACTTATTTTTGTTTTTAATTAACAAAAATCTGATTAAAATAGACTTTGTAAAGACTTTGGGAAATGTTTGACCAAAATGACAAAAAAGTTAACTGTAAAAAAACAAGCTGCAAAAAAAACAAAAAAAAAACAGTAACACTAGTCAAACACCAATAATAAAAAACAAACATACAAACAATAAACTGTTAGCAATACAATTTATGGACGAAACACATCGGAGACTTTCGGAATCCGAACGTGGAAGGGAAGAAGAAAGAACGGCTGAGATTGTGATGGTCACCTCGATGTCACTCTCTTTTTTTAATGGTCAGATTTTTTTTTTTATTGTAAATCTTTTTTTTGTGTCCTTGTAAACTAAAGTAAAAAGTAAAGTCAAATAAAGTGGCCACTAGGGGCAGTATAGAAATTGAGTTCTGCATCTGCTGTGCTCTGTTACACACACACACACACACACACACACACACACACACACACACACACACACTATTGAGACTTTCAAATACACTGAAAAAAAAAACACACACAGTGTAGTGACACACACAAACCCGGAGTAGTGGGCAGCCTGTGCTTATTTTCTTTTTCTACGTCTTTTGTTTCCATTTTGTCCATCCAGAGCACTAAATTTAAGTTCAAGTTTTTTTTTATTTATTTACCGGTAACTTTTTTATGTATTTATATAGTGCTTTCTTTGGTTCCAGACCAACAGCCAAGTCTCTATGCGGAATTATGAAAAAAAAATAAATAAATAAATTTAGCATTCTAGGTTCATATGTGTTTATTTATATATTGTGTGATGTCATCACTAGCTTGTCCAAAGTCTCCACTGTTTTTTGCACGAGGATAATATAGAATTTTCTATTATTTGGAATCAAGAAAGGTTTTGTAAAAAAAAAAGAGTCGATTTTAAAGCAAAACATTACATATTGTCTTAGATTATAATATATGAACAGATTATAATATTGTGCCTTTTTCTTTAACAATAACAATGCTGTTTGAAAATAATACATAAAATCTAAAACAAGGATGCCATTTGTACGTAAGCTATATCAACAATACCTGTCATGTTTTCATGGACTTCAGCTCCCAGGATCCTTTGTGTTTGTAATCACACTCTATTGTTTTCACCTGATTTGTCTGTTTATTTAAGTCTTCACCTGTTTGCCATCTCTTATCAGTCATTTGTTTTGTGCTCTATTCAGTTACACAATAACAATTGTACCATTTGTAAATAATATATAATAACAATTGTGCCATTACTAAATAATCTATAATTACAATAACAAGTGTGCTATTGTAAAAAATTGTTATTAACAATAACACATGTGTCATTTGTAAGTAATCTTTATTAGCAATAACAAATGTGTCATTTGTAATTAATCTATAATAACAACAACAATTGTGACATTTGAAAATAATCTATAATAACAACAACAACAACAATTGTGCCATTAGTAAATAATTTAGAGTAACAATAACATGTGTGCTATTGTAAATAATCTAAAAATAAATCAATTTTGCCTTTAGTAACAATTGTGTCAATAGTTGTAAATAGCCTGTATTAACAATAACAATTGAGTCGTTAATACAATCGACTCAATAATAATAAAAACAATCCAATCTCACATTAATAGCTGCACCAATTCTAAATAATCTACAATAAAAGACAATTGCAACGTTTGTAAATAATCTATAATCACAACAACAAGTGTGCAATTTGTATAGTTAACAATAATTGTCTTAGTTAACAATAACATTTATGCCATTTGTAAATAAACTATAATAACAATAAAAATTGTGCTGATTGAACAATGGTGACATAATCTCTGTGACGAAGATTTTTTGATGAAATTTTGACTGTCTGTCTGTCATCCCCCTCTCTGTCTAGTGTCAATAAGTAATGGGTTATTTATGAACATCATTTTTGTTAAATTAATACAAATCATATTTGATTTTGTAAAAAACAAACGAACAAAAAAACTTTACAAACTACAAATTATGGACGAAATTCCTCCCGCGCATCAGTCTGTCTGTCTGATGTTGAAAGCCAAAAGCACTTTTAAAAACCAGAGTTTGTAGCATAATGACATATCAACTTCCCCCGATATCGTTTCTTCCCGTCCGCCGCTCCAGATGGAAGTGATTGCGCACAGAGGGCGGTGTGTCTAGAGAAAGAGAAAAAACACAGCGATTGGATCCCACTTCCTGTCCCGAGCACTTCCTGTGAGGCCACGCGTGATACCGCTGCTCTGGGGCGAGGAGGGCGGGGCCTCGACTTCAGCTGATTGCTGCAATTATCTGGTTGGACTCCTCGTGTTTGTCTTGCTGGGCGGAGTCTCGACTTTTAAACGTTTTTCTACCTTCACCTGGCTCGTGTTTTAATATCTCTTTTCTGGAATACATTTACACGGAATATTAAATACAGTTAGATTAATTATAAAATGTAGATAGATAGATGGATAGATGGATAGATAGATAGATAGATAGATAGATAGATAGATAGATAGATAGATAGATAGATAGATAGATGTATACCTCTCTCAGATAGATGGATGTCTATCTATCTCTATCTATCTACTTCTCTCACTGTATCTCTCTCTTACTTTCTTTCTGTCTGTCTGTCTATCCATCCATCCATTCATCAATCTATCTATTTATCTCTTTCTTTGTGTCTGTCTGTCTGTCTGTCTCTCTCTCTCTCTCTCTCTCTCTCTCTCTCTCTCTCTCTCTCTCTCTCTCTCTCTCTCTCTTTAGAGTTTGTGATGTGCTTTTCATTCAATTCAATTTAAACTACACTGCATCTCTTTGTATAATTTTAATTCAGAGAAACCGTCCTAATCACCTGAGAAGCTACTCAAACCTCAGACCTTGAATACTCAGAAGAGGAAGAATGTGTTTTACTCGTTTTATTATTTCATATATAATTTCGTACTAATACAATTTTTTTTATAAATATAAAATGTATCAATACAAATGTTTTGCACTCTGAAACTGGATTCTGAAGATTCTGATTGAGTCTGTCTGGTTCCACAATCAGAACGCAGGAGAAGTTCATCAAATCTGTTCTTTCTCCACCACACGAAAATGGAAACCACATGTTCCATATAAAAGCCTCCAAAAAGACAAGCGACATACACCCCTCACTCCCACTCTCGATTTTCTTTGCAAACATCCAATTTTTCCTCTTATCCAAATTTTCGGTGTACAGGACAGATGAAATGATAAACCAAAAATAGGGCGACAATATTATTGAATGTAATAATATTGCACCCACTGTACTGTATATTTTTTCAATTGTGTTTTTTTTACTCCTTGTGTTTATAATATATATATTTGGTATTGCACCCACTGTCTGATGATTTTACACTTGTGAATATTTTTTTCATAACTATCTAGACTGTAAAAAAAATTTTACGGTAAAAAGGCAACTTTGGTTGACAGAGTTTTATCGTAAAAAATGACAAAGCTATTGGTTGTACAGGATGGCAGCCACTCTACTGTATGTGTTACGGTTGTGAAATGATTTATTATTTATAACTGTCTATATAAAAATCTGCAATTTTGATTGCCAGAACTTACCGTAAAAAGAATCGTAAAGAACGGTTGCAATATTGTTGGTTTTATGGGGTTGCATCCACAGTATTGTATATTTTACACGGTGTGAAATGTCAATGCTTAACTGTCTAAACTGGAAAAAAAAGCAAAAATAACCATCTATTTTACGATATAAAATTGAAAAATGTGTTTAATGTTTGATGTTATCGTAGAAAATACGATTGCAATGGATTGTAGAAAAATGTAGTTTTTTTTGTTCTGTATTTTGTACAATTCCTAACTATATTATGCTTATTATCAGTTTCTTTAGGATGAGTGGCGGTTAGATGAGGTTGCAGCAATTCATCTAGACGATAGCTAACAAATGAAATCAAATTTTAAACAGTGATAACGTTGACGAAGCCTTAAACTACTCCCTGCTTAAATCTCCCATTATATATAATTCATGACGGATGAGCTTGTCCTTGACTCTGTGGTCTTCAGCTCTTTGTTTAGCAATGCAGATAAACTCCCATGAAAGGCAAACTTGTTTTAAAAGGTGGAAAGTGGGGAAAAAGGGGGACATTATGCGCTCCATCCCCGGGGCCTTCGGGTGTCTCCTTTCCCCAAATGATTTGCCAAATGCTTCTGAAACAAAAACGCAATTTATCCTGTATTCCATCATGCGTCCAAGCTTTGGGAGATTTGGGTGGCAGCATGTTTTGTGCAGACGCAAAATAAACCAGAACTCTGTGACCTAGTTTCAATTACACATTGGCGCATGTGAAGAGTCGGTGGAAGTCGGCCATGCTGGGAAGCCACTGCTTTTATTTCTTTCTCGAAAAGAACAAAGCGGTTTTTCTGAAGAGCATCGTCTGCCACACGATGTTCATTTCTTTTTAATGACGATTTTTTATTTAGTGTTAGTCATAATCTTTGACTAAAACTGTTTTTTTTTACTTGTTTTAGTCCCAATTTAGTCGTCTTTATTTTTTTTGTTTTAGTCTAATTTTAGTCGACTAAATACCACAACGTTTTAGTCGACAAAAGTACAGTATGTATTTAGTCAACAAAAATATAGGTGCTATATATTCTAAATATTTACTAAAGTTGCTATGTCTAAGAAATTTGAATATGTAGTTAACTATGAACATATAAAATGCAAATAAAGATCATATTTATTTGGAAAAACATTTATTTTTCTTGCACCTATTGTTATGATCTTTGCTTTCAATTCAAATAAATCCATTCTCATAAATAAAACCTCAACAAAGAGAACATTTAAATACATTAAAATAAAATACATTATAATTGCAATATTGCAATAAAAGTTAGTTTTATAAGTAACAAATAGTTGCACCGTGAAAGAAAAAAAGAAGTTTGATCAGCAGATGGCGCTTCAGGTGTGTTGTATTTTTGCCATTGATTGTTGCTCCACACGACGTACATGTTTTTTTTTGGTTGCGTTGAATGTAAAATGAATCCATATATCTGAGCGCTAGTGGAGATTTTTGAAGAAGCTCGTCTCTATCCTTTTCCTGCCCCTCTGAAAGACTGTGTCCTGATTGGTTCTCTTTGCGTTTGCACCCGCCTTTCTCCACAAGCTCGGATTCTGATTGGACGTCGTCACTAAAGGCATTTTTCGTTTGTATTGATTGACGAACGTGTTTTTGTCTCTGAGCGGGAGTTTTTATATCGTTTTCGTTCATTTTTTCGTCAGGTAAAATGTGATTTCATCAACGAAATCACCACAGGACGTCTATCACAGAACACGGCCATTCTGTGATCCAAACACAACAGATATCCAACCAGACGCAGACACACTAGCAAATATAGAGCTTGTCTGAGACACTCTGTGACTGGAATATATCGCAAGGCCACGGTGAGAAGAAGAGAAGAAGATCAGTGATGGGATGTGCCGATGGGGCCGGAGTTCCTAAACAGGCGACCGTTTCTGTTTCTGAAGGCTGTATACATCTTTAGTTCATATTTCCATCCGTCAACACCACGTCATCATTCCCCGTTGGCCTAGGAAATCCCAGTTGAGACAGTGGCCTTCTTTGTCTGGTGACGGATGGTCTGAGGCCGCCTGGAGAGTGACGGTCACCAGACTGGACCGACTAGCCGCAAACTAAAAGCCCTCGTCTTCGTTTGATCCGCCTCGCCAGTCTTGCCTGGAATCCTGCACCTTGTCGACGGGAATCGAGAAAGGCTTCGGGTCGATACGGCGGATCGGAAAATTGAGTGGGAAAATAGTGTATTCGTTCTCTGTGCCTGATGACTTTTTTTTTTTTTGCTAGTTTTTGACAGAAAAGCGTAGGTTTGATGTATATCAACCTTCCTAATATTGTCGTAGAAAATATCGATGATCTATTGATTATTGAGAAAATATAATCTTTCTTATAATCAAATATTTACTGGTGTGTATTCAATGCAACAAATCAAAGTGTCTATATAAAAAACAGTTTTGATTGTCAGAACTTTACCGTAAAAAGCATGGTTGCAATATTGTTGGCTTTATGGGATTGCATCAACAGTATTGTATATTTTACAGTTGTGAAATGTTAATTTTTAACTGTCTAAACTGAAAAAACAAAAATAACCATTTCTTTTACGGTATAAAAGTGAAAAATTCGTTTAATGGAATGTTATTGTAGAAACATTGGTTGTACAGGATTGTACAAAAATGTTGTTTTGTTTTGTTTGTTTTTTATAATTCATAACTATATTATGCTTATTATCAGTTGCTATAGAATGAATTAGTTGAGTGCCTGATTACTTTTTTTTTGCTAGTTTTCGATAGAATAGCGTAGGTTTGATGCACATTAACCCTCCTATTATTTTGGGATCAAATTGACTTGTGTTAAAAGTTTAAAAATACTTGAAAGTTTTCTTTCACTTTGTAACTTCTCCTACTTGTCTTAGTTAGTGTAATCTACGTATACACAAAAATGGTTCAGTTGACATATTTGTAACGCTCGCTATGTGTTTTTGTTACAATTAATGTGTTTGGGTCAGTTTGATTGGGTCAACTATTACAGTCGTTTTCGATAAAAGAACGTTTTTTAAATGGTCTAAAACCCAACAACAATACATGTACACATACAAATGTTTACATTTTTAACTAAAGTAAACTAGGAAAAGTAGAGTTGTCAACTAAGCCCCAAAAGTTGACCATGATTGATTTTAAGGTAGAAGTGGCTTCTATAACTAGCCGACACACATAAGCCAAAGATCTAGTGTTTTCATCCATTTTTGTTTTGACGTTTACAGATTTAAACAGCTTGGAACACAATCATAAATCATTCGGGCTTTATATCCAGACACGTATCCAAAGCTGAAGCAAACCATGAAGCAACTTCAAGAAAATGCCTCCAAAAGCATCTGAACCTACGTTTGAAAAATTTGAAAAAATTGTCTCACTGGAACAAAAAAACATTTCGCGTCAACTTGTTGCACCTAATCACTTTACTTTGATCAACTTAACATTTTTACTTCAATGAATTCTCAAATGATACTTTCTAAGAGCTTATATACTTTATATATTAAGTTTAAATGGTTAAAAAATTGCGTACAGCACATGCAAGCTTCTCATGGGCTCATTGGCCAATCCAAGAAACACGTTCTTCTCTTCTCATCACCATCTCAAGCTCCAAACCACATTTTTACTTCAAGAAGTGTATTTACTTTACACTACAAGACTTACTTTTAATTTAAATCAAAGCAAGCATTTATCATTACACTGATGACTAGGCAGAAAATGACATGTTTTGAGTTCAGATCAAGTGATCAAGAATAAGAGTTTTTTTTAACGCTTCTCACAGTCACATTGAGATTGGGACGGTACAACATGGGGTTTAAAAGCTATAAGGGTAAAAACAAATTCTTTATGAAAACTTGCATCATTTCAAAATCTTAATCTAATATTTTAACCATTTTTTTCATATTTTATTTTTGGCAGTGCATTTTTTTGCCTTGTGTATACATTATATCTATTCTGTTTTAATATGAGATACAATCTGAACAGTTGGACAAAGATTTACACCGTGTAGAGTTGCGTAAGTTGACAAGTAAAATTGGATATGACTATAAAGGTTTTAATAATTATAATAATAATAATACAATTTTAACTTGACAAGAATGAATGTCCTTGTCAACCAAATTTTAAGTTTACAACTAAAATTGGATTTGACTATAAAGGTTTTAATAATAAAAATAATAATAATAATAATAATAATACAATTTTAAGTTGACAAGTACATTTTAATGTCCTTGTCAACCAAATTTTAAGTTGACAAGTAAAATTGGATTTGACTATAAAGGTTTTAATAATTAAAATAATGATACAATTTTAAGTTGACAAGTAAATTTTAATTTTGACTATAAAGGTTTTGATGTTGTTCTGACGTTTCACGGTTTGTGTACCGCTCCATTGATTCATTATTTACCGATAATTATAAGCCGAACGCGTTTAATGGCCACAAGTCTCACAGAGCTCCAGCCCACACATCCATCATCATATCGTGGTTATTCCTGATAAACTTGTGTCAAATGCGTGTATCCACAAAGACGCCATCACTTTGAACGTTATTAACACGCAATGAAAAACAGTAACAGCTCGTTCATGACTCATCACACGAGCGAACCGTAACCGTTTTCGCCTCTTCTTCAACCAAATGTGTCAGAAACACATTGAGAAATTGATGGAGGTTGTGCAGTGACCCCTGGAAAGCACAAGTGGAAAGAAACGGGCCAATCGAACCAGGCCAGATTCTGTGGAAAGCGTGACACTTTTTTGGCACGAGGATCAAGATCCTTGTGAGCTTTTCTCGGTTGCACTTGCACTGAATTAAACATTTTTTTTTTTACCTGGCCTGATGGGAGTAACGTTATCTTGTTATCTGCAAAATAGAGGGGGAAAGGCGGAGTCAGTCCAAACTCAATTCCTTGTTCACTTGCAACTTGGCCAATAAAGTCGGTTATTTAAACGATGTTACTTTTTTCAGTAACGAGTAATCTGACGCAATGACTTTTCCCTTCATTACAACGCCATTATCGTTATTGACAGAAATGCGACGTTACTATAATTCATTTTTTCCCTCTGGTGTGAGGCGGGACATTACTAGTGATGGGCGTGTCTGTAAACTTGGTGCGACTGAAAACGTGCTGATTGGCTTAGATTAAATGTCCATCATTTACCATCCGGAAGTATTGCGTTAGGTCACTTACAAGCGCTCACCCAGCAGGAGTCAGCGACTAGTCGAAGAGACGAGCCGTGGAGTTTAATTTTACGACCTGTTTACATCTCATTTTAATTGGCACTAGAAAGAGTATTTCTGAATATTTATTCAGAAGAGAAAAGACATATCAACCGTCAAAAAGAATCGGAATCAGTTGCAGGTGAGAAAACGTCACCATAAGAGTCTCAGAATGCCGAATCAGGACATGGCATAGTTAGGAGCAAAGAGACAGTTACGGGAAGTTTGCCAGACGTTTGCTTACTTCAAGGTTTTAGTACTGGACAAATCTGATTAGAGCAATAAGCACACACACTTAGAAAATGTCAACTTAACATTTTTCACCTGCAATTCAATCTTACCTAACATTAAACGTTTAAGGCATTTTAAACTTGATTTTCTTTAACAATCGTCTTTACGTCTGAGATTGTATAAGACCAGTTTTGGCATGGCCTTGGCTTCACAGGTCAATCCAACGTTGCTCTCCCGTTCGGTGAAAAGTCCGTCAGCGAGGCACCGTAGCCGCGTTTCTGGAGTTATATGTTGAAATGGCCTTTCTGGAAGAGTGTTTTGTGTCAACATCAGCACAGGCAGGAAAACACCCCCACACTTGGAATCATCAATAGGGGAGCTGGTAAATGCATTTAGGTTTTAAAGCTTCGTTGTTTTTGTTTCCAGGAGAAATAGGAAACCTTCCTAGCGGGCCGCTGCGGTGATACCGAGGAGTTCAGCTTATTTGATTGTGAACTGGAGCCTGTAGACCCCCCCCCCCCCC
>MU204413.1:8075612-8153261 GCA_017309775.1 Paedocypris sp. Pulau Singkep
TCTATCTGTCTATCTGTCTATCTGTCTATCTGTCCATCTGTCTATCTGTCTGTCTATCTATACACACACATAATTCGCTTATCACTATAAATAAACAATTTACCTTGATTTAGATTACCCCAAAAATTGGTAATTAATCCACCTCGATATAAACCCCCCTTCCCCTCATATAAATAAACAAACCACCCTTAATTTTGATAAACACCCCCCGACTTGATATAAATAAACAATTCCTCCTGGATATTGATAAACACCTCCCTGATATTGATAAACAACCCCCCCCCCCACTTGATGTAAATAAACAATTCCTCCTTGATATTACCCCCCCCCCGATATTGATAAACAACCCCCCACGTGATATAGATAAACAATTCCTCATTGATATTGATAAACACCCCCTGATGTGAACAAACAATCCCCCCACTTGATTTAAATAAACAATTCCTCCTTGATATAAATAAACAATCCCCTCTGACATTGATAAACAAACCCACTCCCATTATATGTATATAAACAATTTGATAAACCTTGATATTGATAAACAACCACCCACTTGATAAAAGTAAACCACCCCTCCTTGATTGATAACCCCCCCCCCTGATATAGATAAACAATCCGCCCCTACCTTAGGCTCCACCCCCTGATCACATTATCAATCCGTTTAAAACTATTTGAGATGCTTTACTGTGTTATTTCTGACGTCTGCCTGAATTGGCGTCATCTATTTTTCCAAGTAGTTTGCAAAGATTCTAAAGCTTCTGGTGACTCTTGTTGACCCAAAGACAAGTGAGTTAACAATTTACAGTCGGGGCAACACACTAAGCAGATTTATACTGGGCAAACTGACACTTTTGAGTAACTGCGTGGTGTGTAGATACACACATTGTCGTTGTATTATAACGGCTCCCAGACCCCCGAACACACACTATGAGGGTCCTCTTGTGCACACTCTCCATATGACACATGGGGTACACACATATATTTTAACAACTGGCGAGCAGTTACAAACCTGTAGTCTTTGTCTGGAAAACGGACGAAAAAATAACAAAGCTTGTGTGGGAAAATGAATCTGGTCTCCAAGTCAATGTGTCAGATGGCGTGTGTTTTAACACGCAGCTCGTTTCTGCACATCAATCTGTTAGAGGTGAGTAGTAAAGCGAACACTAGTGTCACTTTCATTTTTTTTGCAATGCCGAGAAAATGTCACGTATTGCTTTTTTGCAACGAGGCTAAAAAATTAGGCCCAAGTTTGCGATCAACTTTTCGCCACGTTTGACCTCACAGACATTAACAAAAAGTCACATTTCATCCATCAATTCATCTTCCGTTTGTACTATTTCTGGGTCACGGGGAGCTGGAATCTGGGACACACCCTCAAATTGGTGTCCGACCAATCACTGAGCAGGACAAGCAGACACACAAGTTTTGAGTGGAACCTTCTTGGCTCCGCCCAAGGCACTATTCAATGTAATCTCATTTGAAGCCCATTTCACTGCCGCAGAATACCTCAAAGCAGCTGTAGAACTCCAGCACATCATTCTGAACTTCTCAAGCCGCGGGTGTAATTTGTTGGCGGCACTGCCAACCCCACAGAACAACGTCGTTTGCAGTCAGATGATTGGTTCTTGGAAAAGCTGCCCCGTCTCAGTGTCTTTCGTCGAGCATGATGAACTGACATGACTTGGCCAGAGCTCATCTTTCCAGCGTTCCTCACTTTTCCTGGTGGTTGTTATGCCCAAGGTTTAAAGGTGATTCCGAAAGTGGAGTGTACTGTTGAGACTGTTGTGTCCGCAATTTGTTCTCAGTTCGAAAACACCATCCAAATCATGTGGAATTTGGATGGCAGTTATGACCCAGTGGTTGGGAATTGGACTTGTGTCTAAAAGGTTGCAGGTTTGAATCCCTCTCTGCCTGCTTCTGCAACTGAGTGTCCTTGGTCACTGACCCCCACATGCCCACCGACAATATAGTGCCTAGTGGCCATTTTGACAAATCTCACTTTCATGTCTTTCACTTTCTTAGAGTGATGTCGCCTCTGACCGTGAAAGCCTACACAGCATCAGGACCATCCACATTTGACCTTCATGCTATGCCCTTGCGAAGTTTGGACCTGTGCCGATACTGACTTGACTATCCAGTTGGTGCCAGCACTGCAGGTCCAGAAGCAGTCGTCCACCTCTTACTCTAACTTACAGACGTAGACAAGGTACATTTCTTTCATAGTCCTATCTTCAAGCATGGTTTCTTTGGCATCACACTTGAGCAACTGCCCCAAATGTTAAGGCTGTTGTGACCCAGTGGTTGGGAATTGGACTTGTGTCTAAAAGGTTGCAGGTTTGATTCCCTCTCTGGCTGGTTCTGCAACTGAGTGTCTTTGGGCAAGACACTGAACCCCACATGCCCACCGACAATATAGTCTGGGCGTGGCCATTTTGACAAATCTCACTTTCACATCTCGATCTTTCACTTTCTTAGAGTGACGTCGCCTCTGACTGTGAAAGCCTATGGCCTGGAGAAGTTTGGACCTGTGTCGCTATTGACGTTTGACGTGGACAAGGTAATTTTCCTCAATCCTTCTATCTTCAGAAATGCTTTCTTCTGCATCACGCTTGAGCAACTGTCCCAAAAGTTGAGGCAGTTGTGGTCCAGTATTTGGGAATTGAACTTTGTGTCCATTGGGTTTCCAAGACACTGACCCCCATATGCCCTGGCGCTGCCCCTTTAGGCTGCCGACTGCTCCGGGTGTCGAGCACGTTGTTTCCTTTACAGAATCAGAAAACTTTATTGGCCGAGTTGCGATTGACAACCAGGATTTGAGTGTGGTCTTTTTCCAGGAAATCTTGGAAAATCTTTTTTTCACAGGAAATCTTACTCATTCATTGTTACACAAAGCTGGCATGGTTCTATGTCTTAATTCAAAACATTTTAGCTTAGCATAAGCTATGCATATTTATCATATTTCCGTAGCAGGCAGTGGAAATGAACTCGCTGTCCCTTAATCCTGCGTCTGGCGTTCATGCCTTCACAAATCATCCCAGCAGCAACTGCCACACCTTGCCATAATTCACAGAACTGTGTTATATTCTCAGATCGTTGCCTAAAGTCGCAATGCAGAGGGATTCCCGACATTTTAGTTCAGCTGAAACCTCTCCAGATGTGTTCTTATCCATTCTTTGATATATTGGGATGACTGTCCTGGCTTTTCATGGAAGCTTCTCTGGACACGGCACATCTGGAGTGACACCAGTCGATTTTTTTAAACGTCTTTGTCTCGGTCATACTAGATACGATGGAGTCATCAGAATCAAATATGTCATTGGAAATGTGGGGAAGGTTGTGGGAAGGGAACATATAATTAAATAAAATATCAGGGGAAAAATGAAGGAATTCTTTGCCAAGAAATGGGACTTTATTTAGGCAGTGGGGTATTCAGACGGTTTAAAAGAAAAAAAGAAAACGGCAGTTTGGCTCCAACGTTGTGGGTTTAATGCTGAATAAATGAACGTGCAATGGGACATGGACAAAATACAACCGTCTAGCACGATTTCAAGACGACTGAGATAAATTTCAGTTAGAGCTCTGGAAGGAAGAAAGAATAAGAACTTCCATTGAAGTTTTACGTCCTGCTGAGTCTTTCGCTCTTCTAATCTTCTGTTAGGTATTCTTGGCTTTTGATGAGTCCTAAATGTCAATCAAATAGCAAACACATGTCAAGTCTGGGAACTGGTCGCATATCCTTTTTCCATCTCGAAGAAATCCAAGGAAGTGGCATCAGCTTGAATGGAATGGGGGGGAATGCTAAGAGTAGCCCAGCTCTGGGTTTAGAGAAGAGAAGATCTACCATAGGCGGTGGGATTTTACACCTTAAAGATGATTATCTCTTTTTAATGAATACTAATTAATGGCAAACTCCCTTTAAGGTATAACTCTACATAAGGTTTAACTCTACAGAAGTTGTTAAGAGCTACAATTCAAAGACCCGGTGGCAATTGTTTCAAGAAAACAAGAAGCAAGTCAGTGGGAAGAGTCTTATTATGGAAGACAGTTCTTCATGAAGATGCTGAGCCGGCGCCAGGCGCTCTCCAGGCAGACTTGACTTCTGACGTGACATGGCCGGCTTGGCTAGTTAGCTACATGTCACCGAAGACGTGGGTAAGAATCAGAGGGCAGAATGTAGACGTCTCTATCGATAAAGCTTGGGCGTTGAGAGTTGGGCGCCTGTGAAAAAGCAGTCCCTACAAATAAAGTTTGTAGACCTGGGAAAAGCACTAAATGACAAACTGAAATTTTACTTAAAGTACACAATTTAGGGGTGTGACCTTGTGTTGTTTGTGTATGTAAACCATATGTAAAAGAATACAAATTAATGTAAATAGTCCTTGTATTCTATTATTATGGCTGCTTGGTCAAAAATAACTAAAAAATAAGAAAAGTGCTTGTTTTTATATCCGATGATAGTGTATTTAATGTGTAAAAAGCTTTGTAAATCTGCATGTAAATTATCCGACTAGTAAACGTCGTTTTAGGGCAATTGTACTATTTCTGTCTAAGACAAAATAATGGGCAAAAATGCTTTGCTAGTAACCAATCTACCTAAATTATTTAGCATCATATATTTACAGAACTAACCCATTTAAATATTTTAATGTATTTTCTCAATTTCTTTTTTTTACCATTGTGTATTATTTACTTGTTTTTGTGGTTGCTGCTATCTGTCTGTCTGTCTGTCTGTCTACCAACCTACCTATAATATGTAACTTATATAATAATCGTTGTGAATATTTTGCATATGTGAAATTGAGTACAACAAGTCTAGTTAGTAACATGAGTGACTAAATTAGTATCTGCAATATGTCGTCTTGCATGTAGGATTTGTAACGAATAGTTGTAGTTATTAATGTGTGTAATATCTACATAATAACATTGTATTTAAAAAAAACATTGGTGTTCGAGTCAAAATCCAGTCGTGAAAATTGAGTTTATTCGACATCAGACAAAAACGGTCATCAAAGAGCAAGTAGAATCGAGACATACAAAACACAACTTTAAATTTAACTGCAGAGCGCAATTTAGAGACTGCCCCTAGTGGCCATAGTGACAAACTCTTCTTCTTCTCCTCCTCCTCAGAATAGGGATTTTGGTGTCCTGACACTCGGCGAAGTTCAGTGAGCAATATGGATGACATTAGTCTCTGGTCGCCATGACTTTCGAGTTAAACTTCTGAAGAGGAAGGTTCTCCTCCCTTGGCTGAGCTTGGCGCTCTCAGATGGCTCGGCTTTTGTTGAGCGCTGCACGGACACGTTGGTTTTTGGATTATATTAATAGGATATTTTTGGAATATTTTTGGACGCTTGCAAACAACGACACGTTTTACCGCTGAACGGCGGCGTCTTATCAAAGAGCCTGATTCATTCCCGCTCGGCGTCAATGAATGGATAGCATGGAGTTATTTTTCCAAAAAGCCTCCCTTCCAGAAGCTTCCAGGGGCAGAATAAATACACACGGAGATTCTCAAATAAACCTTCCTGCCAAGCCCAACAGCTTCTAGATATTTATGCAATTATTGGGATTTCCTGTATATTTGTAGATTGCTGGAACGTGTAGCACGGATGGCACATTTGTAGGGTGTGTGTGTGTGTGTGTGTGTGTGTGTGTGTGTGTTTGCCTCAAGCAAAACTGCAAATGCCCTTCTTGGCTTGTGATTATATTTTCTCTATAGATAAAGACACTAGTTGTCAGGCCGAGGCCTCAAACTGTAGTAATTGGAAAGGTCTCCATCATCAGCCGAGTCCCAGAATGACTCGCACTAATGTGTAGATAGCTCTACGGACAGTAATAGGTGTTGACAGAAGTGCACTGTCTCTCAACATATGGAATGTTCCGTGTAATATATATATATATATGTAGAGAGAGAGAGAGAGAGAGAGAGAGAGGCCGCTGACGGCGTCTCTGTCAATCAGAGGAGTCGTGGTGGGATCTACCAGGAGCTGGATCGGTTTCTCTGTTCCTACGTTCGCAGACTGTTGACTGATATTCCTGAAAACTGATCTAATGGATTTGTTTGTGCTGTTGTACATGAAGGTTGAAAGGCAGTTTTGGTTCAGTGGTAGTGCTGTCACATTCAATACTCAAGTAGAAGTGTAGATACAAAGTGGAGTAAAAAAAGACTTGTGTGGGTGTATCAACTCAACATTTTTGCTCAACTTGTTTGAGAACTACTTGAGGTATAAAAGTAATGCAAGGACAAAAGGTGGTAAAAATATCATTTTTAACACTTTGATTATGTTCGGGTCAAATTGACCTGTTTTCAAAGTTTAAAAATATTTTTAAAAATACTTAAACTTTTTTTTTTTACTTTGAAACTTCTCCTTTTTGGCTTATTTAGTGTAAGCTTTGGTTATGGTGATGCTTGTTTATTTATTTGTTTGGATTTGTTGTTGCTGTTGTGACGTGAAATTTCCCCGCTGTGGGACTAATAAAGGATTTTTCAATTCAATTTTCAATTCAATTCAATCAACATATAAAGAATATAATGATCAAGTTCACGGTTATATAACACCACGATGCATGTTCATGTTACAAAGATTACGTAAGTTCGTGTTAAATTGAACCGTGTTAAAAGTTTAAGAATAAAAAAAAAATACTTAAAATAATTATTTAACTTTGTAACTTCTCCTGCTTGTCTTAGTTGTAATCTGCATATAAACAAAAAATGGCTCAGTTGACATATTTGTAACGTCAGACAAATATAATGTTTGAGTCAATTTGACCCTTCAAAAAAACATGAAGACAAGTATTGTAAAAAAAAAATAATAAATAGGGGTAACGCGGCAATTTTTGTCGAAAGTACAGATACTTGCATAAAATGCAAGTAAAGAAGGCGAAACACACATTTACTCAAGTAAAGTACAAATAAGACAAAATTCTACTTAAGTAAAATCAGTGTGTATTACGTTGCTACTTGACACCTCTGATGTTTGAATGGGTCTTTCAGAAAACAATGTGAGTCTTTATTTAAGTTCAAGTTTATTTATGTAGCGCTTTTCTTGGTTCCAGACCAACACAAAGTCTCTCAAATTTGGTTCAAATTCAAAAATTGGTTCAGTTTATATATAGGAATAATGTGGCAATTTTTTAATGCAAAAGTGGAGAGTCGAAAGTAGAGGTATTTGCATAAGTGAAGTAGGCGAAACATCCATTTACTCAAGTAAAGTACAAAGTAAAAGTACAAAGACAAATTTCTACTTAAGTAAAGTAAGTGTTTTTTACGTTGCAACTTGACTCCTCTGATGTTCGAATGGGTCTTTCAGAAAACAATGTGAGTCTTGTTTGCATTGTGAAAAAATTGTACGTAAACTACTGGTCGTCCAGTAAATGAACTAATGATGGAGTGGTGAGTAAGTGAGAGTCCTTCAGGAAAAGTGCTGATCTTTACCGTTTTCACTGCGGTAACACGGAGTCTTTTTTTTTCGAGCGCAGCATCTGCATTTTTACTAAACTGTGGAACAAATACTGACAAATAATGTGTGTGTGTAGTTTTTTTTTGTTGTTGCTGATTATTTCCACATTGGACTGAACTTGTTATGCATAGTTCCGTGGCCACCATTAGACAGATTCAAGACAAGTGGTCTAAACTGGGTCTTCTGGTGGTTGGAAAAGTTTGCTCGTTATTCGAAAACACATGAGTTGAGCTAATTTATGGTGAAATATTCCTATCGTTCCGTTGTCGTGGTGTTTGCTGCTGTGTGGCTTTTTGTTCCTGTTTTTCCATTTTACAGTTAATTTACGTTCAAGAGTTTGACGCGGAATTCTAGATGACAGATTTGCATGAGATGGCAGTTTTATAGAAATTCTGATATCTTTACAGCAAAGTGTAAAAAAAAAAGATGTTGAATTCCTTATAAGTGCTTCATTAGATGTAATTCTGCTATATTTTGTTGCAGTCAGACACTGAACAGATTCAACAAGATCAGACTTTTGAACAACTATTTTATATGTTTAATTATTTTTTAGATCTATCTATCTGCCTGCATCTGTCTGTCTGCCTGTCTGTCTGTCTGTCTGTCTGTCTGTCTATCTATCTATCTATTTATCTATCTATCTATCAGTCTGTCTGTCTGTCTGTCTGTCTATCTATCTATCTATCTATCTATTTATCTATCTATCTATCAGTCTGTCTGTCTGTCTGTCTGTCTGTCTATCTATCTATCTATCTATCTATCTATCTATCTGTCTATCTGTCTTTTTGTCTTTCTATCTGTCTTTTTGTCTATCTATCTCTCTGTCCATCCGTTCCGTCCGTCCATTCGATTCTGTCTATCTGTCTATTTATCCAAATTTATCTATCTGAATCTATCCGAATCTATCTATCTATCTGTCTCTCTGTCTATTTATCCGAATCTATCCATCCATCCATCCATCTATCCATATGTATTTTTGCATTCCGATGACTTCATGCTGTGGTTTGTCTGTGTTTGTCTTTGTGTTCCATACTTCACACCGTTGACCCTTTTGTGACATGCGTGTTAAGTTTGTTTGTCCTGTGGAGTTTCTGAAGGAAACGTTTCGGAGTGGTTTATTGAACATAGCGTTGCGAGATAATTGTTGTCACAAATTAACACAAAATGCTATATTTTTCGTGTCAATTGCTATAATTGACACAGTAATTTAAAGATTACGACACTGCTGTGTGAAAACACTCTCAATCGTAAAGGAGTGAAGTATTTATTTGGATGCTGAGAGATATTTTTTGATTCATCAATCTCGCCGTACAAAATTGTACAAAAAAAGTCTTATTGGTTGCACTTGTCTGAAGACTTTACAGCTATTTAACAAGCACATTTTTTCCACAACCCATTATAATCTTTTTTTCATGTTTAATATGCAAACATTGGACAGTAAAAAAAAATTGTTGACAAAAAAAATCTCCCGCACAAAATAGTCATTAAAAGTCATAGATTAATAGTCATTAATCGTTTTAAAAGTATTTCTAAAGTGCATTTAAACAGACAAAAAACTCACGTAACTGATTTTTTTTGACATTCGAGTTAGATTCTAAAACCCTGTTAAACAGTTTTTTTTATACAGTACAGTATTTCTAAATACAGTGTTTCAGCTCCAACTCTAGTACATCTTAATGTATCTACGTTGTGAATATGGTCATCTGCACAAGTTAAAAAAAACGGAAATCAAAGTCTTCCTAGCAACACCAGAAGTGTCACGCTTATGGTTGTTTGCGCAGTTTCATTTATGTTAATTTATGCAGGTTTATTTATGTTCTTATTTATCTTTTACTATAGATGTGTTTTATATATATATATACACACATACATAGATAGATAGATAGATAGATAGATAGATAGATAGATAGATAGATAGATAGATAGATAGATAGATAGATAGAAACGGATAGATAGATAGATAGATAGATAGATAGATAGATAGATAGATAGATAGAAACGGATAGATAGATAGATAGATAGATAGATAGATAGATAGATAGATAGATATACAGATATACAGATGGATGGATGGATGGATGAATGCTTTCAGACAAACCGTAGCATGAAGCATTGGAATGCAAAAATGCCAACAAAAAAAAAATGGTAGAAAGAAATAAAATAGTTATTAAAAAAGTCAACATATTTACTTTGACAACAACTTTTGATCTAGCTGGATCCGTTCAAAAAAGTATAGCAGAATTACGTATGTCTAATGAAATATAATGAATTCAATATGCTTGTTCCTCTATATGTTCTATCTATTGTATTTCCCCGCTATGGGACAAATAAAGGGATTTTCACTCATTCCTCCGTTCAAAATAAACAAATTCTCACGCTTCCAAGAGTTGAACCAGGTTTTAAACGTTGACACATATATTCCCCGACAACACAAACTGGCAGGAATGTCCTGATGGTTGACAGCGAGCTTAGTGTGAGTGATGTCTGGAGCTTTAGAGACACAGTCATGCTCTTGAAAGCCTGTAAAGCCTGTAGCACTACTCTACTCTCCGTCTACTTAACACATCAGTCACTTCTTCCCAGTTCACCAGGCCAGTGCTGGAAAATGGGCATCATCTTCCGATAAACAAGCCAATACTTTATCCTTGCCTAGAGTATAACAGGTTAAGGTTTTGTTATGGATCTGTTTTACTAGTTCAACCCTCCTGTTATGTTCGGGTCAAAATGACCGGTTTTGAAAACATTTTTAGAAGTACTTGAGTATTTTTTTCACTTTGAAACTTCTGTTTGGCTTATTTGGTGTAATCATCATGTAAAAAATGTAATTATTCAGTTCACGTAAATGTAACATCACGCTATATGTTTATATGTGTGTGTGTGTGTGTGTGTGTGTGTGTGTGTGTGTGTGTGTGTGTGTGTGTGTGGAGAAGAGAGAGAGTGTGTGTGAGTGTGACAGTAGTGTATAATGTCTCATTGCTGCAAAGAAACACATTTTTTATTTCTTTTTAGCTTCAATTTTTTCTAAAACATCATCTTTGTAACAAAAACATAGTCGTGGTTGTTGCAAATATGTCAACTGAACCATTTTTTGTAGCTATGTAGATACTAATTGTCAAAATAAATTTCACTTTCACTTTTTCTCTACCAGCCGCAGTGAAAGGCAGCTTGGACTGCGTGTTTAGTTAATCTTTATGGTTGTTTTATTTTTTTTTCGCTTCACGGTTTTATTTGAGTTTTTTTTTTTTCACTTCAGGTTTTTCGTTCGCTTTTTTTTTGAGTTCGGTATTTTGACCCAGGCTTGATGTGGCCTTCTCTGATTGGATGTTGAGAATGTGATTGACAGCTGCTTGAGCAGGAATTGTGAGACTAGTTTAGCAAATGTACACCTTGACATGAACTGCTTTTTTTTAATATTACTACACAAACTGTAATCGAAGTGTTATTTTTGCACAACATTGCTAAATTATTGTGGTGGCAGATAGAATAATAGTACACGTTGTTGTTTCTTCACACCGAAATACAGACGTTTGTGCAGTGCTGCTGAAAGGCGCCTTGCAAATAAAATGTATTCTTAAAATTATTATTAATAATGGAAATATCGATAAAATGTTCCGTTTGTTTTATAAACTTGTGATTCCGTGTTAACTAGAATTTAACGCAACACCCTGTACGGAAAACGTGAAGCGAAAAAAACAAACAAACGTGATTGCAAGCGAAAAATAAAATACAAAATAAAAAAAAAAAAACAACGTAAATGTGAAGCATTTTGTTCGATTCTTCGAAATTTACGTTTAATATTTGAGAGATATTTGATATTGAGAGATTGCATTAGACATATTCTACTTCTGCACCTAAAAGGAAATCTGAAATCTGGCTGAAGCGTTTGCATTCGTTTATTTTTTCCTTAAGTCAGTCAGGTGAACAGGAAGCGAATGACTTTGCAATATTCTTCGACAAAGACAACAAGCTATTGTGGACATTCCGCTGACAATCTCGTTGTGGCTCGTTTTTTTCCATCAGGGATTGGAGATTACGATTGCTTCACTTGGCCAGATTCCCCAAAATTTGACTCCGATGATTTACAGAGGTGTAAGGTACTTGAGTAAATGCACTTCGTTACTTTACTTAAGTATGTTTTTGGCTACTTTGTACTTGTACCTAGTATCAATAAAATATAAGCAACTTTTACTCTCTACTCCACTCTATTTGTGATTGAGTAGCTGTACTTTTCACTCCACTACATTTGAATTGACACTTACCGTTACTCGTTACATTTTGATGACGTGACTATATTTTAGCTTAATTTGTTTTGTGCAACGTGAATAAATGTAATGTCTATTGTAGGCAATGACTGGCGAGCTCACTGAGAATTTTTATTATTTTTTATTTTTTTGCACAGTTGAGTTTGATTGAGACTGACTTTTTTTTCTTTATTTTATTTTACAATTTTTGAAACATGGAGGTGTTCAATTTCGTTTCTGTATTAGAAAATAAAACCTCATGAAAAGAGGGTTTTTTTTCACATTTCTTTGTTTTTTTTTTCAGTAAATTCAGTATGAGTAAAACACTTAAGTTCTTTTCAAATTTGATACTTTGCTACGTTGACTCCTGAAATCTTTCATATAGTGGTGACTTTTTACTTGTATTGGAGTAACTTACACAGTATCCGTACTTGTACTCAAGTACTTTTGTCTGGTGCTCTTCACAGCTCTGATGTTTCGGGAGGAAGTACACATCACTCAGGCTGTGAACCTGGGACTGGGTCATCATGAGAAGCGTCTTCCGAGTCAACATTCCGAACGGAAATCTGCAGAGGTGTCGGTTTAGTGTTCTCTGGTCCAAGATTGAGCGCCAACTGCCAGTATTCTTTGGCACTACGTGAGGAGGGTTTAAACCTGGCCATTGTGTCCGATAACGGAATGACCTGTATGGTTTCCTTTCTACAGTTACTAACAATATTTGCCCTGAAATGCCCCGTGATATTTCTCTTGATAATCTAGACTGTTTGGGACCTTTCTAGAAGAGGAAAAATCTAAAACGTTTTTATATAAACAATATAATATTCATATATCTATCTGTCAATCTATCTATCCGTGTTTATCTGTCTATTCGTGTCTGTCTATCTATCTATCTACCTACCTATCTATCTATCTACCTCTCTGTGTTTATCTGTTTATTCGTATCTATCTGTATATTTGTGTCTATCTATCTATCTATCTATCTATCCATCTATCTATCTATCTATCTATCTATCTATCTATCTGTGTTTATCTGTCTATTCGTGTCTATCTATCTAACTATCTATCTATTTATCTGTGTTTATCTGTATATTCGTATCTATCTATCTATCTATCTATCTATCTATCTATCTATCTATCTATCTATCTATCTATCTATCTATCTATCTATCTATCTATCTATCTATCTATCTGTGTTTATCTGTCTATTCGTGTCTATCTATCTAACTATCTATCTATTTATCTGTGTTTATCTGTATATTCGGATCCATCCATCCATCCATCCATCCATCCATCCATCCATCCATCCATCCATCCATCCGTCTGTGTCTATGTATCTGTCTGTCTGTCTGTATCTATCTGTCTGTCTGTCCTATATCTGTCTACTATACATGATGGACAGAACAATGGACAAAGCGCGAGAGAAAACAAATATATTATGTTTCAAAATTGAAAACTCTCAAAAGTGTCTTTAAGGCTGGAGAAATGTAGGCACAAACCAAATCCAGCCATAAGTGTGGAAAACTGTCCCATCTGTGTGTAGCTTCCAACAATCCCAATGTTTATTATGCTGAAACTGAAGCCCTGTTTAAAATGTGGCTTTTACTGAATTGGAGTCTATGAGATCCATGTTATAACTGGCCGATCTGCTTTCCTTTTTCCAATGTTTGTGTCGTTTCTGTGTTGAGATGAGTGTAGAATGGGTAGTAAAACATTTTACGAGAAACGGTGGCAAATGTAAAATATTGAATTAAGACTGTATAGGAATTTATCATTTATAATTTGTGGTAAAAAAAAATAATCATTTGTGGTTACTAGTCAGCATGTGTATTCCAAATAGAGAAAATGTTCTCTATTTGTCCACAAGACCAACATGACCAGTCTCCTGAGGAATATTCGACCATTAGCAATTCCCCCAGAATCCTCCAGGTTTGTCGTTCTTTTGACCCAAACTTTAGAGGTTTTCTAACGGATTCCAGTCTGGGTTTTGTGCAAGACATTAGATATTTCTTCACCAGATATTATGTATATCTCAAGTTGTCCTAGAAGACAAAATCTAGAGGCTACCTATCAAAATCTCCTTTTAGCATTTGTTTTTCAAGTTACAAGTACCTCAATGAATCAACCCCACAACATTTTAACCCCACCACCATGTTTAACAGTGGTACGTGTGTTTCCCCGTCTTTCTTGGGGTTGAATGTCTCAATTCTTTCTCCCAAAAATATATCTGAGGACAAATATCTCTGGTTTTGTCTCATCCGACCATTGTTTGAGATGACCAAGCAGGCTTCCAAAGCAAATGATCAGACGTCTATCTAGCTTGACGGAGTCTCTTCAAAAGTGTCGTCATTCTTTGCAGGCCACGTTGCAGTTCTTTCCCAATCAGAAGAGGCTAAGTCGTTTACTGGAGTCTGGAGAGATGTTCTTAATTGTTTAGAAAGTTTTCCGACTAGTTTTGTTCCTAATCGTTTGGAAATCTTTTGCCTCCCACCTTTGCTTGTCTTCTCTGATGTGAGGAAAGACAATTCTCATAACTTCTTTTTAAAGTGCTCTTCTCTTTTATCTACATAAACACTTATTTTTAACTCTTAAACTGCTGGATGACAAAACTGCTGCAAGTTCTTGACCCTCGAATGGTTCACCTGTTCTTCTCACAGTAAAAATAATTCCTTTTGTCTTTGTCATGATGACACTTTACGGTATCTCACAAATAAAGGACACTAAACTATAAGGTAAACCATTAACTAGGTTAATCAGGAAAAGTTTTATAAATCTGTATTCTATCGTTTAAAAATCAACGTACATGTTGTGTGAAATGTTAACGTGAAAACCTAACTGATTGTATTTTTTGTATTTACAGTTCACTGCACTTGCACAATCAGTAAAACTACAACAATTATTCAACAAATTGTCAAAAGTGTATTGAGAGTTCTGCACTAAAGGAATTATAAACAGTTCCCCAACAAACTCCAAATGAATATAATTTACGGGTAACATCAACCCTATAACTACTTCAATTGGCTAATGATACTTTTTGACTTTTGACGTTTGACTTTTGAATCCTTTTCAAGCGACTATAAGAAACTATGACGTATGATTTAACTATGAAACTAAGGAACGTGAAAGTCTTCCCTTTCTTTGTTGAACATTACTTGGGAAAATGTTCCATACACATTTCACAGGAGGCTAACAGCTTTGTGTTCAACTGCCTATATTACAAACATGTCATACACCATTTAGAAATTGCTCCGCCAAGAGGCACTATTGGAATTGCTTTCCTTTTCATTTCACTTTGTTACATTTATTTTTCAAGCTGGTTCATTTCTGTTCGCAAAATCACGGTGATCTTTTTGAAGAAAAGCGATTGCAGTAGTAAAAAGGGCTTTTGTCAGCTCAGAGACTGGAATGTGGAATGTCTTAAATTGATGTGGCCTGTTCTTTCTTTACCTGTGCCACTGGGTTATTCGGAAGAATTTGGCATGTTCCTTTATAGATTAAAGCACCTGAGTCGGATTTTACACAATTACTGCAATTTACACAATCGCACATAACACTATAATGACCCAAAAAATCTAAAGCAAAATAAAACTAGAGCAAAGGCGAGTAATGGAGTAAATTTTACTGAAAATTGAAAAACTGTGACTACCAAGTTTGAAACATTATTCACCACTGGCTATTATTTTAAGTAATTCAATACAAGTTATTAGTAATTAATATTAATTAATATAGTAATTACAGAAGCTGTAATGACGTACGCTTGTGGTGATCTACGCAAGTGGAGAGACTTTTATTTTGAACTCTTTCTGGACTTTTATGTTGAAATGTTTCCTGCACTGCTTCGGTTTGTTGACGTTTTGGTCACTTCTCGTTTAGATTTGGTTTTGCTTTACTTAACGATCTTGATCTGTTTCAGCTGTCTTGATTTCTGTCTGGATCACCTGTTCTCTGGATCGTGTTTTTTTTAATGCCTTGGTTTTCTGCATTTATCTCTAGTTTGTCACTTTGTCAAGTAAAAATGCTTAACATTTACGTTTGTTTTTTATTTATTGCAATTTTGTTTTTTTAATTTTTTGTTTGAAATTTTTTTTTTTGCTTCCAATTTTTCGTTTTTTTTTTTTTTTTTTTTTTTGGGAACTTCTGGCCCAAGTTTCACGTCTGGTTTCACGTACAATTTGCTAGTTAGCACGGAACACTATAAGTGTTTTTAAAACAAACAGAAATTTTTATCAAGGTTTTCATTATTAATAATACATTTTCTTTGTAAGCCCATCGGTAGCACTGCACACACAGTATTTGGAGGTGTAGAAACAACAGTGTGTACTATTATTCTGAATCGTGTTGCTTTGGGCCAGAAATGCAAACGAATTACAAAAAACTACGAAAAACCGAAGCAAAAAAAAAAGTTTCAAACAAAACCGTGAAGAGAGCAAGCAAAAAATTTGAAAACAAGCGAAAATGTGAAGCATTTTTGTTCGTTTCTTAAAAATTTACGTTTGGTGTTTTTGGCACTAATCTGATTCCATAGTTAATTTTGTATAGTAGTGTTGCAATCGATTTTGTTATGTTTTGTTTTACTATCAAAAGCACCTTGCATTTGGGCCTGAGCTGACAGAAGCATTGATATAAATTTTATGGGCCGAAATTCTCACAACAAGGGCTGGTAAAGAGCATTGCATAAAGTTTGATCACTCAATTATTGCTTAGGTTTCCTCTAAGTCTCAGGCTTCCTGCCGCAGTCCAAAAGAAACACGGTCCAAACATTGCACAAAGGTGTGAGTGAGAGTGTGAATCGGTGTCTAACCCTGCAAATTGTTGGCCACCAATCCAGGTTGTGTATTCCGCCAGCATTGCTGGGATTGGCTCCAGCTCCCCGTCACCACAAAATAGAAAGGCCGTTCAGAACATGGCTGGATGGAAATTGTGTGTAGAGGCATAATGTGTGCTCACCCTCAATTTGTACAACTTTATACCACTGTATATTTTTTTCCATTCTAATATTGACTCAGATTTAACAAATAAAATGCACTTCTGGAACAGATAAAGTTGATGATAAATGATGGAAGATTATGAACTGGAAGGTTCTAACCTTCTGTACAAGTTAGGACATGCAGATCATCTTTGGAAGACTCTACGGCGTCTGTCCTGAAGACATTGGCTCAATTGTCTCGGTTTGCTAGGATTCGCTTTGAGAGGCAGCGTTTTCACTTCTTCCAGTTTCTCGAGTCCCAAAGCGTAGATCATTTACATTTTCTCTCCACATCATCTTTTTTTCTGAACAAATGAAGACTGATGAGTCCTTGTATCCTGTCTTTCGAGTGTTCTTTCAAATAATAAACAAAATGGCTGCACATCCTCTTGAATTCTCTTACTTTACAAAATAGATTTCAATATGCATTATCACCTTGTCCAAGGGCTTGCCTGCTTGTTGGAACTTCAGATAATTCCAAGGGTTGAGGAGGTGACAGCACTTGGATGAGATGCTAAGCTTTTTTGGAACCCAGTCGAGGATTAGGACTGATGTAGTCTCATATTGAGCAACCAACCTTACCCTTCTGTTGATTCCCTGGAATATTCTGGATAAGTTTGAGGGCGACCTTGTTCTTACCTCATAACTGATCTGCAGGATACACTTGCTTGTTTTAGCAAAAAGCTGAGCTATCAGTTTGAGTTCAAGGGTACTGCAGACTGAGAGAATATATCATTTGAATTGCGTTGAGTCTGCTTTTTGTGTCACAATTCACCAACATCCAATTGGTTGAGGTGCCAGAACCATTTGAGTCACAATTGAACAACATCTAATTGGTTGAGGTGCCAGAACAGAGTGTGGAGAACAGAGAGTCCTGTGTGGGCATGGTGCTGTAAATGTTTTCTTCATCACAGTTGGCAGGACAGACTTCATATCTCCTTTGGCAGTACACAAAGTGCTTACAATCAGGAAGTGGCCATTTTCTGTGCCAGCTTGCATTAAACCAAGCAACTGAATAGCTTAGTCTAGAGGAATCTTCTGGAGTCAATAGGTCTACATGATCTGGTTGAGAGTGGTTGATGATCTCCCAGGATCGCTTGTGTTGATACTTGCCTACTTTAGATACTTTACTCTTATGAATTGTCCAAATAGGCCGTTTTGCGAAATAGGAGCATCAGGAAACGGGACTTTCTGTTTGACGCTGAACTTTGCTGGAGGAAATCTTGAAATGAGCTCAATGGTTTGGAGCAATGGTGAGTTCTTTGTGAGTTCCAAGAGTTTATAAATAATAAAAGCTATCCATGTTTGACCATTTTGTCCTCACAGCTTGAAGCCAAAGTGGCCCGATGAAGTGGGCAGCCTTTCCAAAACCTTTCTGCGTGATGTTTGTAGATTCTCCACTTGTGTGTTTAGTTGCCCATCCACATGAGTGTGTGAATTAGCATGTTTGCATTCCTGTAGCATCTGTGGTCCAGAGGTAGAGAGTTGTATCTCCCACCCAAACCAAGCAGGTTTGATTCCCAGTCCAGTGGGTTTCACAACCGAGTGTCCTTGAGCAAGACAATCCACTCCCACACCATGGCTTAAGGCTGCCCACTGCTCCGGGTTTGTGTGTCGCTTCGTCGTGCGTTTGTAACTTCACTAGATGATTCAATGCACATTTTTGATATGGTTCCTAGTGAACCTGGTTCAAAATTGACAAACTCACCTCACTGTGTTGTGTTAAACTCTTATCAAGACTGTGTCCCCAGCTTCAGGAACAGAGATGCAAGAATTTGTACTTCTTTAGTAGTGGTACTTTTGTTCAAATTCAGCAACTCTGGGCCTGAAGGCAGGACATAGAAACTGGATTGACTACTGTATTTACGTGAATATACAGTAAGCACACGTTTTTTTTTTTTTTTTTTACAATTTTAGTGGCTCAAAAACGTGCGGGGTGCTTATAATTGCCGATTTACAATACTCACGTTAATATAAGCACTCATTTCTTTAAATAATGGTTCTGGAGGCAGACGTGCATAGGAGTTATTGTTCGCTCATTAACAGAAATAAAGAAACTCTGCGACACTTAAAAGGGGAAAAATAACACTGCAAGTGAAAAACAATCATTAATATTTGAACAGACAGACCGTATTGAATCTGGTAGATTGCCGTGCTAAAGGCTAACGGGCTAGCGCTTGAAAACAAGACCAGCAGCTGCAAAAGCTTTGGAGCATCAGAAAACAGTTTAAAACGAAGAACACCAGAGTCAAACACAGTCAAAACGCTCTTTCTGATACACAGAGAAAAGAGTGACTGTTTTAATATTTACGTCTAACAAAAAAATTGTTTTACTCTATGCTCTTTTAGCGCAAAGGCTCATGGGAACCAGTGAGCAGCAAAGCATGATGGGAGGTGTAGTTTCGACCGCTAGAGTAGATTATAAAAAACAGAGCAAAGCAGAGCAAAAGAGCAGAGCAAAAAAAACAGAAGCCTTAAATAATGAGGCAATAATTAAACAATAATCAAGCGCAATCCAGAACACAGGTGATCGAACTTAGTAGAAATAATAAAGCAATACTCAAGCAATTAAACAATCCAAAACACAGGTGACCAGCTTTAGCAGAAATAAAGCAATAATTGAACAATCAAACAATCCAAAAGACCCGTGAACTAAGCTGAAAATCAAACAGCCGAAACGGATAATGTAGATCGTGACAATACGAATCACAAGTTAGGTTTAGGTTAGTATTTTAAAGAGAAAATTAACGTAATTTAGCCAGAAATTACGTTCATTTTTTAACTTTCGTGCCTGAAAAACCAAGAGACTGCTTATATTTGCGGAGGGCTTATAATCACGTTAATACAGTAGTTGCAGAGGAGGACACATGCACCCTCATAAACACATTTACCAGACTTCCATTCTTCTGAACAGGTTTCTGGACTGTGGTGCAGTAGGAAGTCAGAGCCTCCAAACCCACACAAGCACAAGGAGAAAATTCAAACTCTACAGCGAAAACTCCAACTAGGCCTTGAGCTCGAGTCATGAACGGGTTCTTCTTGCTGTGAGGCTATGGCGCTACCCACTGCTCCACCTTGCTGCCATGCATTTGGTAAGTGTGTAATTTTTTTCATTTTTCTCTTTACATTGTATTCCTATTTCTTGGGTAGCTGTGGCAAAATAGTTCCCATTGTGACTTCAACCGCTCGAACCTTTGAAAACTACCTCGGTCTGATGAAGGCAAGTCTTTTTATTGAGTTATGGTTGGATAATTGAGATTTCCTCCTCCAAAAAATGCACACCAAAAAAGCAACAACTACGGCATCCAGTAAAAACACACCCAAAAATAAATTATTCAACTATTCATCCAAATTTAAAAGCGGAAAGTCGCTCGATGCGTTTAGCAAAGAAATCTCGTTTTGAATCGTCAGTAGTATAATTTTGTCATTACTCAAGCTCAACACTATTTTGGTTGAAACTCCACTAGCGAGGGATTATTATTTATTATTATTATTGGTAATATTATTGTTGGTGAGAAGGTTTACTTGGATTAAGAACAGTGGCTTAGTCTTTGTTAGATTTGGCGGTGGCTCTGTACCGAGCTAGAATACTGTCTTGTCCTACGTCTCTCAGGCTTTTCCGGTCTTCAGTAGTTCAGGGTAAAAATAAAGTAGCTGAGACTTGGCTCTAAGCTTAGCTAGTAGTTACAGCTGATGGATCAATGCTGGAGCGTTGCCTGGAACGCGTCGTTATGAGTCTACGGGGATCTTGGGAACCCCAGGATGTGGAGTTTGGCGCTGGGTACGAATACAAAAGGGAGAAGGGAAGGTTGTTGTGGTTGGGTAGACATTAGGTGTGCGCTTGTATGGCCCTGGCAAGGCTCTGTTTTCACACGTCTGTCACGAGGGCAGAAGCATCACGTAAGGAGATGCCCAAGTAAAAGTCAAGAGAGTGACAGACTTGACAAATACCGTAAAACCTTTAATAGAACACCATACTTTTCAACTCTTCCATCAGGGGGGCGCTCTATTAGAGGGGGCGTTCTACTAGAGCAGTGGTGGTCAAACTTTTTGGCCTTTAAACCTGTGGAAAAGTCTCGAAGAATCATTCTCAACTTGTTCAAACAGTCAGCGCCACATTCAGTAAAAAAAAAATGAATGAATGACTCGAAAAAAAATCGTTCACCTTATTGTTCGAGAATTAAGGAGAGTCAGTTAAAAGAAACGAAATTCCCATCCCTGTTTTTTCCACATCCCATTAAGCTGTTTACTGGTTTCTTTCTTTTTTATTTTTCTTCTGCTGATGGTCCACACCCCCTCTGCATTGCCTGTGCAATATTAGGAATTGGCGATTATAAGCATATACGTTTTTGAGTCGAAAATATTCACATAATACGGTATTTAAATTTAATCTTAACACAGAAAGTGAATATATGCATTTATAGGGGTAGTATACATGGTGTATGACAAATAAAAATACTCTTAACGATAGCAATTTGTGCAAAAACAAAAGGAGGTTTCGCACCTTCGGAACGAACTCCTGATTATTTGAAATGCAATAATTTACACATAGCTACACTCCTTTATTATTGTATTACACGGCTTATATGGAATATGCTCTTTCAGTAGCAACTCAACACTGAATGAAGAAAAAAAGTTTTCGTCTTGTATGTACGTATGTCGACTGACTGTCATGCTGTTCTGTCTAGTAAGTGTCTTTAGCCGTGCGTGAACATCTACTGGATCCGTTTTTTTTTCCAGACAAATTGCTTCACTTGCTCCTCTTTTTTTAAGTCGCTTTGGATATTTTATATTTTCTTTGGGGGGACAAATAAAGGACTTTCAATTCAATTCAATAGGCTGTCAAAGTTAACGCGTTAACTCATGCGATTAATTACATTTGTTTAATCGCGTCAAATTTTATTAACGCCATTAATCGCACTTCCACTTCCATTAACGCAACCCCTTTTGTAAATCTTTGTAATGACTTTGTATAGCGTTCTGCACTGGATTACTGTTTTAATTTTGTTGCACTGAATACTCTGATAGTGCCAATTTGAATTTTTAATATCGAATCTTAACTCTGTAGGAAAAAACGCAATACGCTGTATATAACAAATTAAAACTGAAAGACTGAAGGTTGGTGTATTGCACTGGAGTAGTAGGAGTGTATTAGCACTGTGCTGTTGTAATGAGGGTCTGCGGGAGAGGTTATAAGGCAATAGCAGGAGGGTCAGCTGAGGCACGGCTCTGGAATCCAGGAGAAACCAGGTCTGTCAGGCCTCTTTACCTATGGACAGGTGAGCGGGGAAGAACAATGGAGGGATTGTGAGGGAGTAGGACAGGTGCACTGTTCACCCTCACAAAACCTCTTGATGCAGGCCAGTGTTCCAGTCTCCACGTCTCTCATTATCTTTATCTTGTTTCGTGTCAGGCCTCATTTAACATAACTCTTTAAATATCTAAAGGATGCAGAGGAAATACCCATGTGAAAGTGTACCGTGGTTCGGCTTATGCCAGATTCGACTTTACATTTAGTGGGAAAACATGTACAGTGAACACGCGTTTACCACAGTAGATCGGTTACGAACCCGACCGCAAAGTAGGGACACCATATTTAAATGTTTATTTAACATGTATTCAGACTTTTAAAACACTCCCATTTACGTAGTACTGCTCATTTCTTTATATAGTCAGATTTATTTATAAAGCACCTTCAAAACAGCAAATGTTGGCCAAAGTGCTGTACACGACCAATAAAACTATAAAGCGTATGTAGATATAAAAGCACAGAAAACAAGGATAAAACATATAAAAATGTAAACAATAAAACATTAAAAACAACTCACACTGGTTTAAAGTGCCAAAGAAAAATAATGTGTTTTTAAGAGAGATTTAAAAACCGTAAGTGAGTGACCGGAACCGGAAACAAACCAGCATTTACAATAATGTACAAATATACAAATAATACAATATGTACTAGACGTTCAGAGAGCCAAAATTGCTTTCTCTACTCATCCCATACTCGTTACATATATACATCAATTCTACAAAAGTACAAAAATACAAGTGGTGCATAAAATGTGCGATTTACAAAAAGTACTGGTACAAAGTTTTAAAAAAAAAATGTGCAATTTGCAATTACAGATTAAAAATGTGCAATTTACAGAAAGTCCCAAAAATGTTCAACAGGTACAAAGAATGCAGAGAAAAACACTAATAGTGCAGCAATTCTGTGCAAATTATTGGAAGAAAGTGGCCAAGTGTTCACTAGAGGGAGAGGAAGTAGTAGTGTGGTAAGTGAGTTCAGCTTCCCAACGGCTTGATGCATGAAAAGCTGATGTGGCCACAATGCCGTTGCCGTTTTGCCGAATCCTTGTTTGCTTTTTGTGTTGTTTAAAAATGTGGAATGTCCAGGGTTTGATTTTCATAGAAACTTTGGAAATTTAAGCTTTGAGGGGGAAAAAAAAATCTAAAGTGAGTTTGTCAACATGGGACAAACCAGGGACCATGTCAAAATTCTGCTTTATGTTTAGCTCATTCAAGAAAGTTCAACACAAACCTGGAGCAGTGGGCAGCCCTAACCCTGTAGTGTAGGAACACCTTAAGCACTAAGACGTAGAACCCACCAGACCCTACAACAGACCTCTGAAGAACCACAAAGGCCAGCGTTGTAACCATGTAAAATTAGCGCAGTGTTAGTTGATCTTTGTCAAAAAATGTTACACATATCAATTGTCATATACATTTCAATTGGATTACAGATGAGTTGCAGTTAAGATCAGTTAGTATCGAGTCTGAATTGGAACAAAAATCGGAATAAAACGGGAATCGCACACACACACACACACACAGATAAATCTTTCAGCAGGTAGCGGTGGCCATTGTTGACCCATGAGCTGATGCCCCATTTTCTCTCCAGACGTTTTCTGGAGCAGCGCCAGACCTTCGCTTTTGGTGGGAGAAATGCCAACTTTTAAATAACAGCCAGTAAATTCATATACTGTTCTCCGTCCAAGCAGATTCATATCCGTTTAAAACCCGCACACCTGCGCGGACTTTCATCTTTTCCGAGCAGTGATGACAAACGGACAAAGCATCCAAAGTTCTAGAACAAAAATACTCATATTTTGTATTTGCATAAACCGGACATTTTGGCATCAGAAAAACTTTGTTCAAGTTCAAGTTCAAGTTCTGAGCATTTTTAAGGCGCTTTTCACAATTTTAATTGTCTCAAAGCGCACGTGTGAATAGGTAAGAGAATTGGTTGCTTTTTATTAATTTGATCGTCCGGTTGTTGGTGTTAAGTAAATGGCTATGATTGTCACTAAGACTATGACAAGTCAAAGACAAAGACAAAGACCAGTGAGCAAGCACAGATGCGACAGTGGCCAGGTAAAAAAACTCTCTAACTAGGTAAAAACCCTGAGGAGATCCCGGCTCCCTGGTGCCAGTCTCCTCTGGCATTCTAACACTACAAAAACACGTGTTGGTTGTTGCGCGCCATTTCAATGATGGTTCCGGAAAGGTGTTTCCCTCCTCAGTGGGGAACGAGGCGGCTCCATTTCTCCACGTAAACGCTCAGGAGAGGAGTGAAACACAAAAAAACAAAACAATTAGAAAACCTTAAAGCACCATAATTAAAGATTTTGACAGTTTTAGGAGGTGCAGGTGTGATTCGGTTCCGAGCACTAAACTAGGCAGCCTTTCTATATGATTATATTAATTTTGTTCTTTGTCAAAGAGGCATACAAAGAGAAAAGCAAATATTGGAGCCACACTAAACCAGCTTTGTGTTGGGCACAAAGAGATTGCATTGGGTGGCATAAGGATTTATTTCATTAATATTGATGTCGTATGTCTAATTTGTGGGATTGTGGTGCTGTGTGTAGCGGGACAGCTTGGTTTGAGGCCTGGTCGTTGTGTTTCTAAATAGGGTTTGCTTGTTCTCCTAGTGCTTCCATGGGTTAAGAACCTGCAAATCCTTGGACAGGTTTCCTTTCATAGTCCAAAAAGATGCGCTCCAGGGAGTTTGGAAAATTGGCGAAAGGTGTGAGTGAGAGTGTGAATATGTGTGTCCTGTTGGGCAAAATGTGGGCATGTGTCGTGGATTGTCGCTGGACTGGGTGAAGGACACACGTGCACAACATGGACGAGAACGATCACTTGAGGTTTAATGGTCAATAGGGGTTTGTTCCAAGATGTGGTCAGGCAGGCAGAGGTCAGTACACAGAGAGCTGAAATCAAAACCGCTAAGCTAACGGGTAGTCAAAACTAAAGCATTGACCAAAACTACAGTAGACAAGACTAGATATACAAATAAACAAGAGCAAGGCAAGAATAGATAAAACAGACTAGAAGAAGGCTATAATAACGGCTAGATGACAGACAAACAATCTGACTAACTGGCCAAGAAACAAGTGACAAACTGGTGATTAAATACATGACCTAATTACATAAGTGATAACAGCTGAAGACAATAACACGGACAGCCAATTGTGAGGAACCAGGAAGTAAAACTGAAAACCCGGAAGTGTCAAAATAATAGTTTGCTTAGACTAGAACCGTGTCAAAATAAAAGTCCGATGAAACAGAAAGCCAGAGTCTGTGACCGAGTGTATTCCACCATCAGGCTCAAGGCTCATCTCCTAACTCCCTGAGAACCAGAAAATGAAAAGTTGTTGAGAAAATGCATGGAACCAAAGAATTTCTTGGTTCCTCTGGGTTTCCACAGTCGGAGCACAATTAGAGAACATTCAGGAGAAATTAGTTCTAAGAAATAGTCTATGATGTCAATCAATGACATCGGCATCATACATACACTACTGTTCAAAAGTTTGCGGTCACTTTGAAATATCCTTATTTTTTAAAGAAAATGTGTTTGTCAATGAAAACAACTTTACACTAATCAGATAAACACTCTATAATAACTATTCTAGCTGTAAATGTCTGGTTTTCGGTGCAATATCTACACTAGTGTATAGACACCTAGTTACAGTCACTCCAGTGTTGTAATGGTACAGTGTGTTTGGTGTCTGAAGGATAATGGATGATTGTAAAATCCTTGTTTGATCATGTTAGCACTGCTGGAAACTGTTTAGCTGGTTAAAGAAGCTATGAAACTGACCCTCCTGTGAGCAGCTTGAGAATCTGGAGCATCACATTTGTGACTCAATCAAATGCTCAAAATGGCCAGAAATAGAGAACGTTCATGTGAATCTCGACATTCCATCCTTGTTCTGAGAAAATATAGTGTGACTTTTCATGGAACACGCTAAATTGTCTAGGTGACCTCACACTTTTGAACGGTAGTGTACAAAAAACGACACAGAACACGGGATTCAATGGAACATATTTAGGTTGTTGTGCAATGTCGGTAACTTTGGAGAAGAATATATCTTCCAGAAAAGCACAGCAACTCCCTTCATTGTGAATCCATTAGTCTGGTGTAGCACCAACCACTTTCTGGAATTGAACAGAATTGGCTTTCCATAAGCAGCGAATGATGAATATTTTGGGGGCTTCAAAGTCATTGGCTCCAGACACTATTTGTGCTGGGAAGTGTGTGTTATATTAACCCCACACAAAGTGCTCTCCAAACCCACCAACGTGGGGAGTATCAGATCTGCTGGTTTGTGGAAAAGGCAGGCAGGTTCAATTTATTTCATTTTCTGTTCAATTTTCTCTTTTTTTTTGACTGTGTAGGAGCAGCAATGGGTGAGTCAAAAAGAAAAACGACAACAATGGGTGGATTACACAAAAAGAAAATGTGTTTTCTCCTTTACTATCATTTATAGTACAAGCTACAATTTATTCCCTTAAGCAGCTATTACACTTTTTTGCAGTGTTGGCCAACCTGCGGCCCGTGGGCCACATCCGGCTCGTAAAGGCCTTACATATGGCCTGCTGTTTTTTAAGATATTCATACTTATTTAGTGATTTTAGTGCAATAGGAAGAAGTTGTTATGATTTATGTACACTTTTTTTTTTTTCTCCTCGAAAAAATCGACCTTCGAATGTCTTTGAAAGACAAGTTCTTTGCTGTGAAGAGTTTTGTACAGAGAAGAATACTAAAATTGACCACAGCGCTTAAAATAAGCGACAGATTGTGAGTCTGCAATTTATTTTTGGTTTCTTTTCTCGCGCTTCGAAAACTTGACTGATCCTTATTGTCCTTATTATAAGATGTGCTCCACGAACATTCTCAGAAAGTCAAGTTTGGCCCTCAAATCATGATACACACTTTTATTTTATTATTGGTCATTATTAACCAATCAGAAGAAGCCAACAGTATGGAAGCCAATTGGATTCAGACAGAAGAACCATGTAAGGTGGCCAGCAAACATCGCCACCAGTGCCATTCGTTGTAGTTTTTTTTCGTGTATGTTCGATTTTTACTGGAACATCGATGCTGGTCTTGGAATGTTCTCAGGAGCAAAAATACAGTCATTTAAAATTTGCACTGCTTTCGTAACCGGTGCGAATAAAATGTCAGTCACTGGCTTCATAAAAACATTTAAAAATCAGCCGCGTTGTCATGAACAGACGTTTTCATGTTTTATGGAACAACGTGTCACACTTAATTATCTTCCATAGTGCCGTGCTAGTTGCAGCATCAAGTTTCTCCGTCTCTACCTCTTTGTAATGGTGTTTAGATTTTCTTGAGTGAGAATCTCTCCAAGAGCTTTACATGAAGGTTCCATCTGGAGAAACCATCAGTTCTCTTCTCTCTGCGCCGTTCCGTTTCGAAACTCGGCTGCTTGTTCTTTTTCCTCTTCTACCGCTCTAGAAATCTTTATTGCCCAGGAGCAAAAACGCAAATACTTTGAATTGTGCATAAACGATAAACTTCTCCAATGTTTAGGAACAGTTTCTAAAGGAGATTTATTATCAAAAATATTTCATTTTGTCTTTATACAATGCAGAATTTGCTTGCATGTATGTATAAATGCATATGAACAGAATTGATTTTGAAAATATGAATTAGAATAGCACTAGCAGTGATTTTTTAAAGGAAAATTATGGTTACCTTACTGTAATAATTTTCTAACAGTTTCTAATAATTACTCCATTGCAAGTCAAGGTGTCTGTACTTTTACTTTAAATTTTCACAGTAGAAATTAAAATCTAAATACATATTATTAATTTAAAGAAAATAATCTAAATACAAATCTAAATAAATTAGTTATATTTAATGTTTTCCTCTCAGGGTTTTAATAATACTGAATAGAAGTCAGAATATAAATGAAACCTCAATTAAAGTGAGATGAATTGGAATCTAAATTTTATCTTAAAAATTTTAGGTTTACGTCTGCTTAATGTTTTCCCCTGAGTATAAGAGTTTCAATAATACTGAATAAAAGTCCGAATAGAATTAAACACTAAATCAAGATTAGATGACTTAATGAAAATCAGAATTAATAAATTAATTAAAATATTACGCCTGTCATTTCAATGTTTTCCCCTCTGTGTATGAGTTTTAATAATTTTAATTATATATATAGACATATTTTGTTTTCATGAAAGTAATTTTCCAGCTACTCGGGGCAGAACGACGGAACACTTGCTTGATCCAGATCCGTTATTAGCATGCAAAAATTATAACTTTTCCACAAATCAACCGCATGTGGAAAGTTATCAAGTTCCGAGCAGTGAAATTTTAAACGTAAAACACGGAATAATAAAGAGTCTCACGTGTTTGAAGAGCAACTCTGGCCTCTCGAATGTTTTCTAATGGTTTTACATTTACCAGTCCATCCATTTCACACAAACCTCTTTTATTTCAATGGTGAGGAAAGATCTCCACGGCCGAGTGGACTCCACACACAGACTTCAAGCTATAGTCAATTAAGATTTTCCAGTTTCTGTTCTGTAAGAGGAAACCACAGCACCCAAAGGAAACATATAGAAACAAGGGCAGAATATACATACAAACCTCATATAGAAACCCTCAGTCATGGGCTTGAGTTCAGTGTTATCTTACTGGGAAGTGAGAGTAACAGTAATATTGCTTTGAAACGCATTATAAATGTTCGTTTTTTTTGTACTTTTAATAGCAACGTGTGAAAAAAATGACTCAATTCAGCAAGTTATGAGACCAAGTTTTTAAAACTTACAAACCTGGAGCAGTGGGCAACCCAGACTGTGGTGTAAAGTACTTGAGAAAATTTACTTTGAGTATTTTGTTTTGGATACTTTATACTTATACTAAGTATCAAATAAGCCTTTTATACTCTCTATTCGACTACATTTGTGATCTGTATCTGATCTGTATAAAATACAGATATCTGTATCTGGAGTATCTGTATTTTTACTCCACTACATTTGAATGGACACTTATGAAGTTTTTTGTACCGCGGTTATTTTCTTCTGCGTACGACGCGGTATCGCCATCTGCAGGATGTTGAAGGTACTGGATGCTAATTATAAGCTCACGGTTGCATTTTTTTGCACATCTGAGTTTGACTGACTTTTTGTTAATTTCTAATGAATTTTGTTCTGCCATTTTGAAACATTAAGGTGCGAAAGTTAATTTCTATATTATGGAAGAAAAAAACAACTCATAAATAAAGTATTTAATAAATAATCTTAAATACTCATAAGATAAATACTCACCGTAAGCTCTTTTAAAATTGGATACTTTACAACTTTTACTCAAGACTTTTAGGAATCGGTGACATCTAATGGAGTAATTTTTACAGTAAGGTATCCATACTTTTACTCAAGTATGGTTCAAGTATGGTAAGCTACTCTTCAGCTGTTCTCTTCGTGACCACATGGGTTTTTTTTTCCATCTGCTCAGGTTCTCGTTCAAAAACATGTGTTCACGTTCACGCTAAATTGCCCATTTGTGTAAGTGAGTGTATGATTGTGCGTGTGTATGTTTGTCTTGCCTTGATACGTTTGCCACCTGAACGGAGTGTGTGTTCCTGCCTTTGACCAGAGGCTGGGATTGTCACCCGGAAATAGAGTGTGCTAGATAACAGAGAGATACGGGCATAATCAACCCGGACCTCTGAAAGTTTAATTTGTTTTGAAGAGTAAGAATGCATTTTGAATATATAGAATATATATATATATATATATATATATATATATATATATATATAGATAGATAGATAGATAGATAGATAGATAGATAGATAGATAGATAGATAGATAGATAGATAGATTGATTGATTGATTGATTGATTGATTGATTGATTTGTAGATAGATAGATATATTTATAGATGGATAGATATATTTATAGAGAGATAGATAGACAGATGGAGATATAGATACGTAAATAGATAGATAGATAGACAGACAGACAGATAGATAGATAGATAGATAGATAGGTAGATAGATAGATAGATAGACAGACAGACAGATGGATGTATAGATAGATAGGTTTATAGATAGATAGATAGATAGATAGATAGATAGATAGATAGATAGATAGACAGACAGACAGACAGACAGACAGATAGATAGATAGATAGACAGATAGATAGATAGATAAATAGATAGAATACTGACTATTATACTGACAATATGACTGTTATACTGACAAATTGAAATACTGATCAATTTGAAATAAACAGCCCATTAATCATTCAGACTTCAGAATTATTTTGACTAGCTGGTATTTTCTCAATGCTGTCGGTGGCGTTTCATAGGCCAGAAACAAGAATTTTCGCCCGGGTTCCCCAACAGGGGAGCAGAGGAGGTCATCAGGGGTCAGGCAGTCAGTGGAACACTTCAGAGATAATAAAATAAATCATATTGCCTGGAGAGAAGTGTCTGATTTAAAACACTTAAAGCGAGCATTGATTCTAGAAGGAAAACAGGGGAAGCGAGTGCAGCTGCTGTGTGTTAGTGTGTAATGGGATCGTTCTACCCCTGCGCTATATTGCTAAATGGAAAAAGCCCTTCTAATCTTCTAAGAGAGGCCCCAGCTCTCAATGTTTTTTTTATTCTTTCACTTTTTTTTTTGCTATATGAGCGCACTCAAATAGCGCCGTGTCGCATTTTCCCTTTTCATTCATTATTATTGGAATTTTTGGAATTCTTAAAATGTTCTCTAGTGTTTCCCGAGACTTGGATGTAGCCTTGGAAATAACCGAGCAGGTTAGTGCTTTAAAATATGGCACACGGCCTGACAACAAGGGCTAGTTAGAATCAGCTGTATTTAAGAGTTCAAGGACTTAGTAGATAGTTCACATTAGACTAGTTCACATAGTTCAAGTAGTTCACATATAGCTCGTTTTAAGCTAACCGAACCCAGAAAGAGAACCAGCGAAAAGTGATTCCAGTTCTTTTGCTGTTCACAACCTAGTGGACTCAGAAGAGAACCCAGTTGTTTTTTCGCTCCTCTTCAGCAGTGAAGAAGATCCCAGACTCTTTCTTGTTCACACATGAATCTGTTCATTCCGCAATCTCTCCTGCCATTTATTTTGCCCCTTTTGTTGTACGTTGCCTAATGTGGTTCCGTTAATACAATTTTTCTTCATTTTTTGTGAGATCGAAAGAAAAACTTTAATTTAATAGGAATAAAAATGTATTTTTATTTATAAAAGCCTTTTTTTTATTGGGATGGTTCTTATGGGTTGAGAAGAGTTGTCGTCTCATGCAACCGCTAATCGAAATGCTTCACATTTGCGTTTGTTTTTACATTTTTCACTTGCAATTATATTTGTTTTATTTTTTTTTTTTAGTTCGTTTTCTGGCACTAATCTGATTCCATAGTTTCACCCCTTAAGTATTAAGGTGACGTGATGGGTTTGCGAGTACCAAAACCTCCGGGTGCGGCCCGCGGAACGAAACAAACAGCGAAGTAGTCCGAGAGAGATCTCTTCGCTTTCACATATCACAAAGTAATCGAACCACAAACGGTCCCTCAAACCAATCGCACTCAGTTCACAAGCACAGTTCGCATTTGGGACCGTTTAGGGGCGTCTGAGATCACTTGGTGTGTTGACATATGCGCCCCGAACCACTGCGAGTGCGTTTGAAAAGGGTTAAATGAACAAGGTGTGAAAGCACCCTTAGGGCCTTACTTTACATGCAAATACCTTGTTTGTGTAATTCTCAAAGGCTGCCTTTTTTGCCGTGGAGTGTGTCTTTTAGGTGTGATGTTGTTCAAGTTTATTTATGTAGCGCTTTTCTCAGTCCCAGACCAACGCAAAGCCGCTATGAGGAATTGGGAAAACACAGTCAGTAAAAAAAAAAGTGTCAATTGTATATGGGTGTTCAGACTATGAACTATGACCAGAAGAGCAAGGTAGATTGCGACAGTGGCTAGGAAAACAAAACCTCTCGGGTGGGGTGAGAGGAAATGAACCTAGGGAGAACCCGACTTCCTCTGGCATGCTAACACTACAAAGTCATTGGTGAAGATAGTTCCAGACGTTGTCTTCTTCCTGTGAGGTGGCTCTATCCATCCCAAAACTCCTCGGACCGACGTCAAATCCATCCTGGTGGAACCGACACTCCTCCAAGCGACGTCGTCTTCTACCAAGTAGTACCGGCACTTCTCCAAGCTATTTTGTCCCATACTCGGAGTTGCAAATTTGGTGGTGCTTTTACACAACGAGGAATGCGCTGACTGCCTGGTCCATTTTGCAACTTGCCTTTGGAGTCAGTTGTGAAATCTAACTTCCCTAGTAGCCCAGTCTGTAGAGCGCTGGTATCTGGAACATCTGGTCATGGGTCCTATTCCCAGGAAAAGCTGGAAAAATAGTTGAATTGTAAAAAAACTATTGTAATGACTTGTAAGTCGGTTTGGATAAAAGCGTCTGCTAAATGACTGTAAAGTAAAGTAGTCGTAGGGGACTGGGACTTGTGTCCAAGTAGTTGCAGATTCAAGTACCCCTACTGCTGGTTCTACAACTGAGAGTCCTTGGGCAAGACAAGATCCCCCACATGATGTAAGACTGCCCACTGCTCCGACTTTGTGTGTATGTTTGCAACTTCACTAGATTGGACATTTTCAAACTGGACCCTAGTGGACAACTTCACTCCCTATTAAAACTGTACTAGGCGTCAGGATTGGTAATCCCAGTATGGATGTTGATCACGCTTGGAACCCAGAGTCGATCACTGACATTGATCCAGATTTGGTGCATTGGTACATTGGTACATCGGTTAACCACTCAAAATCAGTTGCTTTCTGTCTCATCATTCTTCACTAACCCGGTGTCAAGACATCTTTGTAAGTTTTCTGGAAGGATTATCTGTAGCTCCAATACGGACTTGTAGAATTAGGTGAATTCTTGCTTTTCTACTTCTGGACAAGCCGTCACCGGCCATCCATTGATGACTACCTGGCAAGTACAGTACAGACTAAAGTTGTGGACCCACCTTCTCATTCATAGTTTTCTTTATTGTCATGACTATGAGACGATGTATTAAAATATTCCATCCGGAAAGTCAAACGGACTTGGAAGAGACTTGAAAGAGGATTGACGTGACACCCAGAGAGAAGATCAGCAATGGTGATTCCCGAGTTCCTCCTCTGGCTAAACCTGGTGGAGATGAAGGATGCAGTAGCTCCTTGATGATCCCATAACCACAAGTGTTCTGATACCCCACCGAAAAGTTGTCACACCAGTTCCAGACCGCTTCTAAACAGACAGACAATTTTCACGCCGTCTGGTGACTTGCTTGTCAACCCCCTACAACACTTGCAGCTACATCTAACCAGTCAAGCTCCTCACAAAAAAGCTCCTCGCAAAAAAGCTCCTCGCAAAAAAGCTCCTCGCCGTCATGGACGCTAAATGGTCTTCAAAGCCTTCCCGAGACAGGCCACCTGGAGAGAGAGAGGTGAATATCTGTGGGGCCTAAGGAACAAGCCTTCATGTGCAAGATGAACAAGCCTTCAGGGATGTAGTGGCCAAACAAAGAACCATTTATTGGAATGTGGACACAATTGCCTTTGCCTATATTGATCTGCCGTTTATTTATCCTTTGAACTTTTTGGCCTGTTTTGGCAAGAGGAGTCTCTCGGACTTTTGAGAAGCTCTCGTGTCCTGCGCTTTAGCCACGTTTGCTATTCTAGGTAAAGCGTTGGTATCTTCTCAGTTTCAAGAGTGGGAAGCCTGTGCTAATGTGTCTTTGTTACTACTTCCTGCTTCACAGTCTAAAATCCTGGGTTTAGAGAGTCACAGGCACAGATTTGTATATCAGCAGCAATTGTCAATATGTCCACTAGGGGCAGTATCGAAACTATGCTCTGCATTTAACCATCCAGCGAAGTGGCACACACAAACCCGGAGCAGTTGGCAGTGTTAAGGGATTAGTGGGGTTTAGTGTCTTAATCAACATTTTTTCTAATATAAATTGTATATTTTTATTCTGTAAAAACTTACAGTTGTGTGTGTGAGTGTGTTTGTGTGTGTGTCTTACATCTCATTCACATTAAACACAAGGTGTACACTTCATCAACAACTTTATTAAAAATGTAAACATCCGTTGCTTTTGATTTCTAGATCTATATTTGAAAGAATAAAATACAGGTTATGAATCACCGATAGTTTCATATATAAAATATAATTTTTTTATCGTTTGGCTTATTATATTTGTTTAAACAATTCCTTTTTTCTTTTGATTTCTAGATCTATTATTCATGTATAAGAAACAGATATATGACTATGATTGTATTGCTTAAAAAGTACATATAAACATATCTGTCAGATATACTCTTATTTTTATTTTATTCCTGAAAATTGGACGCCCTGGAAGTTGTTTTAAAGTATAACTGTTTATTTTGGCTTTGTGTGATGTAATGGCAGTATTCTTTGTATTATTTTTATTGTCTCACACACACACACACACACACACACACACTTTTTTAGCAGTGGAAGCTGTCGTATAAGTTTCTGTTTATCATCATAATGACCTCACAGTAGCTGGCATTTACCAGTCAGACAGTGGAGGTTAAAGTTTTTGCGTGGTATTTCCTATAATGATGAAAACCTTGCAGAGCCGAGAGCAAACGGCTCCACGTTATTGCCTGCGTAAAGAAAACACAGGGAGGAACTGCACCGGTCACAGCAATTCACCATGTTAATGGTGATGCGAAGACAAAACAGGAAAGTGTCTGATGAAATTCTATTAGTCGTAATTATAAACCATGCAGGGCTATTACTTCTGAGAGCCCTTCATTTCGCAGGAATTTTAGCAATTATAGGTAAACGTGGAATAAAAAGGCTCTCTTAAAAAATAAATATAGCTCTACATGCAAAGTTATGATTGATAGGACGCGTTACTTGTTTATATCTGAAAGGAGAAATAAAATGTGAACCACGCCTGACCCCTCGGAATAATTTGAAGTAACTGAAGCCGGTGAAGTTTTGTGGTGATCATTGACGTTCATTCTCGAAGGCTGTTTGGTGATAAATGGAAGGAACGTTTGGAAAATGCAGCAAAGATCACTATGTGCCTTGATTTTTGTTTTTTTTTTTTTGCTGTTTTGTCCCATGTTTTTTTTTCATGGGCGTAAAGTTTACCGAATGACATATAGTAATGGCCTCTTTGCTACTTGGTTGCTTTATGTTTCATGCACAGTGTGCTACTCGCATTGCGTCTCAGGAATTTGCTAAAAAACTGCGCAGTTCACAAAATAAACCCTCGTGATATGGGACCCTGGAGGACAACTGCACCTATTCACTCGGCCATTTATTCCTGGTTTCTGCACAGAACTCTCGGATGTGGAAATCAGATCATTGTCAGTATGGGCAATCCTTCCACTTTTTCTTTTAAAGGCTTCGCATACTTCTGAGTCGGGTCAATACTAAATGACTTTTCAGTCGAGGCATGTTGCCGTAAAACGTCGACCTACCACACACTGTCAGAAGAGTTTCTTTCCCTTGTCGCTAATCACTCAAGCCTCTAGAATTCTTTTCGTGGATATATTCACAAGTGTATGGAAGCCCATTTCTGGTCTTGATCAAGGACACTTCAAAATCCCTCCAGTGTAAAACCCCCTACCCCTGGACCACAACTGCACGTGATGGTCAAGCCAAAAATCTGCTAAAAACATTTTTTTAAGCATTTTGATTGTGAGAGTTTTTGAAAATACATAACTCAAAGGACATTGTTTCAAATGCACCAATTACCAATAAAGATTGTGTCTTTAAGGACGAGAATTTAGATGTTGCATCAATAAGTTAATACTCACAAGACCAGAGTGCACCAGGAAATATAACAGACAAGAAAACCAAATATAATAAGACACACAAAGTAGGAGAAAGTACCAAACAGGTATAAACAAGAAAACAGCAATAAGAGATTTGATATAATTCATTGAATCATACTATAACGTGTGCACTTAAACCTCCTGAGTCCTGATGGCCACGTTTGAGTAATCACAACATTTTCCCACCTGACGTGCTAAAACGGATTGACCATGTTGTCATGGTCTTAAAATGTCATTAAAATGTATTAATTCTGAAAAATTGTGAGCGCGAAGTTTAGGTAAGACGTGCCCGTTTTGTTAGGACACAAAATATTGATGAATACAAGTAAATATTTAGTAGTAGCATGTAATATCTCCAACAATAAATCATGTAAAAAAAAAAACTGACGCTTCATTTTTACACTTCTTGCGCTCCTAAAAGCCCAACTAGCGAAGCCAGTTTAAAAAATAATATAATTTCAGAGCTCAGGTCTCTACAGGTTAAACTAAAATATCACTGAAGTGATGTGTAGTGGTCCTTACCGCATTGAGGACGAAGAAGTCTAGACCTAAAGATGCTGTTCACGTTCTTCACATTGTGGTGGAAGTGGGTTATTGGTGGGCAGTATTACATTTGTGGCACCTGGTTAGCAGATGCTCTTCAAGGACAGTTCTTTAGAAGAAAACCTCTTCACTGCGATTCAAACCTGCAACATCAGATGGGCAGGTACAAGTCCCTACCATTAAGCCACAAGTTCCCCAAGTAGATAATTGCGGAGGCTGGCGAGGGTAAGTCTCTACAGGGCCTTAAGCTCAGGTCTACAGTGAGTAAGCTTCCTGAGCCATATTCAGAATGATGGGACTGAAAGTGTAAAGCCCATTCTGAGCTGATCTACCTTTGAAAGGCCTGGAGTTCTTGTGGTCATTACCTATAGCCTTCTTAGCATTAGTCTTCCCAACCACCCTTTTGAGTAAGGTCTAGACCAGTGGTTCTTAACCTGGGTTTGATCTGGGTTCGACTTGTCCATCGACCATGGATCAGGATGTTGAATTGTAGCTGGTACATTGTGTGAGTTCTTTCTTAATATTTGATTACCTTCATACTAACTATGTCAAGCTAAAAAAAGTATGCATCCTAACTGCATGATTCGCAATGCCAAGACGAGCAAATCTAGTAGATGATTCAATCCTACAAGAATATAGAAATGGAACAGGCTTTTTGTTCAATCTACATTTAGGGGTTTCAAATAACAAAGTTTATAATGTGGCATTATGGTTGGGTTGCTGTGTTTTCGTGGTTGTGTGTTGTCTTGCATTGCATCTTGGGAGAATGAGCCTCGTTCCTCCTTTGTGTCATTGTGTGTTCTGGAGAGTGTATTTCCATTTAGTGTTTTCAAGATTGCAGTGTTTTTCTGTAAAGGTCATTTTGTACCCAGCCATTTCTTTTTTTGCTACGACTTTCAAAAACAAACAGTGTTGTCAGAACATTACGCCACGTCCAAATCCGCTAATCTGGCCAAACAGTAGGGGAAAGCACTCTATTAATAAACGTTTCTGTTCAAATGGCTTCTATTGCAACACTTCTCTGAGATTTGTGAGATACTCGGCCCTTCAAAGCTCAAGGCTGCAGCTATCTGATGCTTTCTGAAGTTTAAAAGGTATTAGCTTCGAATGAGGTCAGTGCTTGTGAGGTTCCAATGGGCCTCACACCTTTTATGAAGGGGCAGTTTGAGGGCTAACTAGAGCTGGATGGTGTTGACTGGACCGGGGGTCAGGAAAGGGGCAGTTAAATGTTTTTCTGGATTGCCTTGGTCTTATATGCACTTACTCATCAGCTCTTGGTGGTTCAATACGGGACCTTTCCTATACAAGACATGATGTGATAGGTTGATAGACTTTGGTTAAATCTCAAGCAACAACCCCGTCTGAGAAACGGAACTGGATGACCAATGACCTCATGTACCATGTAGGTTTTCTGTTTGCCGGGTAATAGAACGTTATTAGTCCATTTCCTAGGAGGCTAATCTGCCTGAAAAGTCCTGTGTGATGTCCACGTACCTCAGTGTTTGTCAAGTCTGGGTCAAGAAGGTGCTGATTTCTTTTGCCAAAACTCTTGCCAGAACCAAAAAAACGTCAAGTTCAAGTTTCTTTCTATAGCGCTTTTCTTAGACCTATTTTTTAGATGGAAATTTTTTAGAACTTTTTTTAGAACTTTGTTACCTACCAACACAAAGACTCTACATATGTGAATTTAGGAAAAAAAGAGTCTTTAAAGAAGAAAAATGTCTATCTGTGTTCAGACTATGGGCTATGACCAGAAGAGAAAGCTAGATCGCGACAGTGGCTATTAAAAAAGTTTGAAGGGCTCTAAGACAAGAATAATAGTAGTGCAGGTGAGATTTGGTTCCGGGCTTCTACCTTATGCAGCCTTCCTATTCGTTAATATTAGTCATTGAACACATTATTATTACAGTTATAAATATGCTTCATTGAAGAGATGTGTTTTCAATCTAGATTTAAAATGATTCTAATTCACGGATCGTGCTAGGCAGCTTGTTCCATATTTTTGATGCTAGATAAGCGAATGATCTTCCCCCTGTGAATATTTTCAACTTGTCAAACACACAAAGACCAACTTATTTATTAGTGGTTGGATTCTTTGACCGTGTGTGTGGAATGTTTTTAACTTAAAAGTCATGGGAAGAGGGGAAAGTGTTTGGGTCAACAAGAACACAGTTTGTGTTTTTCAAATGTGTGCGTTTTTATGTTAGTACGGTGTCTTCTTTCCACTTTTTATCTGATTGGACATTGTTTCGTTTCACTGTCGTCCTACGCATCAGTATTACTGATCCTAAATACATTTCCTGTGTCTGTTTGGGAGAACACTGTCGTCGTAATAATGAATTAAAGCATTAATAAAAAAGCCTCCCACGAGTAAAGCCAACATGATTATTAGAAATAAATTTAGATTTTAGGAACAAAAGAAACCATTTAAACATAGCTTAAAATGCAACTTTTCAAAGCTTAAAAATGTTCAGGAATATTTGCGCAAAAAAAATACATTTAGTTATTCCAGCGTTCAAGCTATTGGTCAACTTTAAAGAAGGAATTATGACCCAGCAGCCATTTTTCTTTCACATAGAAATGTTCTGATATGGGTTTGGCAAAGATAATTCGTTTTGCCCCAGCGCTCATATTTTGGACAGTCTGTTTGGCTCGAGATTAAGAACGTTTTTTCGAACACTGTATGAGAACGTCCGGATCTGTGCTGCCCCACAAGAACATGTCCGGCTTTCTCACAGTTCCGGGGAATTACATGAGAACAAAGTATTTTAACAGGAAATCTGAAGATTACAGCACGGATTTCACCATTCTGCATTTTTCAAGCATTACTTCATCTTTAACAATTTTTTGGAGGATTGCTTTTTAATCTTCTTTTTTTTTTTTTTGGGAGAATAGTGTTTAAGACAAGTTGGCTTGTGAATTTGATTCTAAATATTGCTAATATTGCACATTTGTTGCTATTTTGTAAAATATGTGACACATAATTAAAATTTTAATTGTCATATAGACAATATACATTGTACAACATGCAATGAAATATTTTTACCAATAGTCCAGCATTTTAACATGGAGTGTGGGGGTGCATGCGAGAAAACAATACAATAAAAAGATAAGGGATAAAAAAGCAATAAAATACTAAATAAATAGGGATAAAATATGCACAAAAACAAGGAAAAAATGAATTATGAAGATGAGGGGGAAAAAAAATGATAATGCAGATTGACAACGCAATTCACTCGAAATGGTGAATTCTCGCACACGTTTCTTCATCAGACCTTGAGGGATAATAAATGAAAGAGATGTTTAAGTGCAAAAATGTTAGTTCTTGAAACTAGATCTTTGGAAAACGATCTGAGATGAGCGACCGACCCACCGAGAGCCACAGCTGGACGTCTGTCTTCAGAAGCTCGGCAGGAGTTTGGGATTGAATAAAGACGTCAAAGCTATTTAGAAGGATTTCAGTATGTTGTTATTCTCATGCACTGCAAAAAACAAATTCTTGACAAGCCAAAAGATCTCGAAATTACACGATAAATCTTGTTTTTTTTTCAGACAAAATAAGTTGACTAGCTTAGAATTAAGAGAAAAAGATCAATTTGCTTGTTTCAAGAAGATTTGAAAAATGTTCTCACCCCATTGGCATATCATTTTACTTGATTTAAGTCTTTTTTTACTCATTTGCTTTTTTATTTTCTTATTTTTTCACGTGCATTTTTTTGCCGCGTGACATGAAAACCAGTTTCTTTTTTCACTTTTGACAATCTGTACATTTTCCACGTTCTGATGCGATCCAACGCGAACTTGACAGCAAACGTAAAGCCTGCGAGTAAAAATGACCAGCTCGTGACAGACGCTTTCAAAACTGTGCGCCCGAGCTCAACCACAAACCCTCGTTTTGTGCATTTCATTTGCTCCTGTGCTTTGTACTGATGCATTATGGGACAGATTACTCATTATCTCAATGTTCCTGTAAAATATGAGGCGATTAACTGACTTTTTGTTTCCAGACAGATGTTTATATGAATGCAGACCATAATGGATTTCTGTTTGGAGAGCTGGCCAACTCGTTCCTTTTTTTCTTCCCCTCTTTTCTGAGTCAACTGCCCCTGACGTACGTGAATTAAAATCCGTATGTTTTGTGAGAATCATCAGACGGTCACTAAGAGTCACAGTGAGTCAGTCGGAATAACTCAAGCCGCATGTCTGTAAAGTGCAAGTGAACCAGTAGTACTACACTTGTCTGATATGATTTGTGTCATGACGCTGTAAGTAATATCAGGGTTACATGTGCGATTGCTGAGTTATTAATCATTTATGTTATACAGCTCATTCGACTGGTTAAAAGATATATCAAACAAAAGCATAATTTAAACCCATTTTACTACATATTAACTACTTACTACATATATTAATGACATGAACTCGATAATTACATTGTAACAACCAATATTCGTTTTTCGTTCAATAGTAATTTGTATTAATATTGAACGAAAAACGAATATTGGTTGTTACAATGTAATTATTGAGTTCATCCAATATTCGTTTTTCGTACGAATATTGTACAATGCAAAATATAGTTTAATAATAATACATATTATTTATTTGTTTTTTTTCTGTATGGAATAATTTTTTTTCCGGTGTAAAAAATGCAAAAGCAACTATTTTCGGTATTATTTAACACTACAGTATGTGCACTTTGAGAGAGTTAAAATTGTGAAAAGCGCTTTACAAATGCTCTGAAATTGAACTATTATGTTCGGGTCAAATTGACCTGTGCCAAAGTTTAAAAATATTAAAAAAATACTTACAATTATTTTTTCACTTTGAAACTTCTCCTGCTTGTCTTAAGTGGTGTAAAAATAAAAACCTTAATGAAAAATACAACGATTCAGTTCACATATCTGTAACAACACGCTACATGTTTATGTTACAAAGATTATTATGATAATTAGAATCTGCATAAAGCAAAAAAATGGTTCAGAAGACATTTTTGTAACACCCGCAACATGTTTTTGTTACAAAGATAAAGTTCGGGGTCAATTTGGCCCTTAAAACAGACAAAATGGAAGCTAAAAAGAGTCAGAAAGATCAAAAACTACAGTATTTGTTTCTTTGCAACAATGAGACAGAATACATCGCTGTCTCAGACTCACACACTCTCTCCTACACACACACACCTTGGGGAACTTTTTGGTTTTCTCTGTGTGTGTGTGTGTGTGAAATGAATTTGTGAATAAAAAAAAAAGGAAAAAAAAAAAAAAACCAACACAATGTTCCTGATCTAAATTTGAAGCAATTGCTCTGGGAATGACTCATCGGTGACTTACAGCAATAACGGGTGATTCCAGACATCATGACACATGCGTTTCTCCACAAGCACCACAAGGCCGTTCAGAATAATTAGTCTCCGTTGAGGCTTTCGTATTTGGCCGAGTTTGTCTAACCATCTGTGTGGCTTGGATGGCCTACAAAAAATGGTCAAAGATCCAAGAAAGATTCGGGCCATATCAGAAATCCGCTAATCTGTTTGGATGATCACTTAAGTGCATCGATTCATCACCTAATAGTTTCAGGACAAATGAATTACTGATTCAATAGAGGTCCCAGAACTTGCTTGCGTAAATCGTAACTAAACGGCACTAAATTGAGATGAACAAGCGAGGGCCTGGTTCCTGGGTTTCCTGTAGTCTTCACGGTCAAGAGAACCTGAGTTCCAGGCTTTGTCAGGGCCTTTAAATATGCTTCTGCGTGATTCGTTTTTTTCCAGTCAAGTTTATTCCCAGTTATCAAGCTTTCGCCAAAATCTACAAGGGAGGAAGATCGTTTGCATATTTAGCACCAAAACTATGGAGTGTTCTGCCTAGCACAATTCAAGACTTAGTATCAGTGAGTCAATTTAAGTCGAGACTGAAGACTCGTGTCATCAACTAAGCATATATTGACCTGTAATAATAAAATATCAAAAAATGTAATATAATCGGATAGAAAGGCTGCGTAGTCTAGTTGCCCGGAACCAAATCACACTTGCACCTCCTGCACAAAATCTTTAATTGTGGCACTCTATGCTTTGATTTTTCTGTGTTTTACTCGTCTCCTGCCGTACGAGAGATGGATATGACGTCAATTAGACGGCTCAGGACGATGGAATCTCCGAGGAACTTCGGGTTTACCTGGTGCCGCTTTTTCGCCACTCAGGTGGGAGAATTCTTCCGAAACCATCGTCAAAATTTGTCATCGTACAAACTGATTTTGTGTGTTCGAAGGCCAGAGGAGACTGGCACCAGTGCGCCGGGTTCTCCCCAGGGTTTTTTTTCCCTCGCTTTCTGTCCGAGAGATGGTTTTTTTTGGCTGGCCACTGTTGCATCAGTGCTTGCTCACTGGTCATAGTCGTAGCCATTCTCTTAACGCTGGCACCTATCTCAGCATCACTGGGCCGGACACACCGTCTAAGAATATTTTTTCGAAGTGGTAGGTCCAAAAAAATCTAGTTTTTCTGAACTACGACGTATGTATGGAATGACCAAGTTCTTAAGATGGTCCTTCATCTTGCATGTGAAGACGCCATTTTGATGGGCCATATGTGTTTTTGAATTAGTTTTTAAATACTGCTATTTTGCAAGACTTTTATTTTGAATATTTTGCTTGGATTATATTTGATTATTTTGTGAATTAAATCCAAAGAGGTTTTGGCAGGCGTGATATTTAAATTGATGTTGTGAATTTAGTTACGATTTTGACAAGAACTCTGTAGTCCATGGCGAAATTTCATTATGAACAGTATTGTGTTAAATAGTTCTGTTTATAGTTCAAAATGTCTGAATTTAATTCCACATAAATGACGCATCAAAGTAATGCATAAATTCATTAAAATTTGTAGTTCTAAAGTTTATAATCCTCCATATAACAACTAACATATCGTTTTGGGTCTTGTGGAAAGACTGAGTTCTAAAGTAAATGCAGAATAAAAAAAAATTCTAAAAGACACTATAAAAAGCAATTTAAACGCAAATAAAAAAAAAAGTGGGAAAAAAACGTATCGCTGTTGTGTTCCCAAAAGTCTTTTCAATGTATTTATATAATTACAATACTTACATAAGCATTTTGTCTGTTTCTTTTATTACACTTCTTTAAACCCAAATCATATTCGAGCAAAATATGGCAGTTTGCGGAGTTCTATGTAATTTACTGTACCAGACAGAATGATTATGCACGTACACGCACCATCCACGCTTTCTTTGAACAACTGCCCTCGATGACCACAACTCTCCCTCCAATTCTGTAAATTGCTTTTATTTTATTTTTGACTGCTTTTACCCGGAAACAGAATTGAATAAATATTAAAGTCATTATTCTGCGAAATGACTCCGTGCCACTAATTTTCACTAAATTTGACAGGCGTTATTGAGAACTCCCTAAACTGGTTGTGATGGACAAGACTGGCTCTGAGACGTAATGGATTGATGCCAGAGTTAAGCAGACATAAGCAATGAATATTTTATTTTTCCTGTTCTGGAATGTGCAGATGGCCTGGAGATGATACCATGACGCTCACTTGTGCTTTAAACTTTAGGACAAGGTTCGGGTTTGTACAATTTGCGCTTTTCACACTGCAGAAAGTGTTACATTTTTGGTGCAAAACCACTAAAATATCAGTATAACAATTCATAAAATCGAAAATGTAATTAAAATACACTGCGTAATAACCCTTATGTTATGTTCTGGTCAAATTGACCCGTTTTCAAAGTTTAAAAATATTAAAAAAAATACAATTATTATTTTACAATCAATTACATTTTTTCCACTTTGAAAAGCTTGCTTGGCTTATTTGTTGTAATCATCATATAAAAAATATATTCACTTCACATATTTCACTTCACATATTTGTAACTATGTTTGCAATCTATGTTACAAAGAGACTGTTTGGGTCAAATTGACCTGTGTTAAACGTTTTAAAATAATTGTTAAAAGTATTCTTTCACTTTGAAACGTCTTCTGCTTGTGTTAGTTAGTGTAATCTACGTATAAACACAAAAATAGGTTCAGCTCACACATTTGTAATACCACGCAATGTTCAAGTCAATTTGACACTTCAGACAAAATTGAAGCTAAAACGAGTCAGAAAGATCAAATACTATTTGTTTCTGTGCAACAATGAGACATATGTAATACACCACTTACACACACACACACACACACACACACACACTAACTCAAAGCGTTCGTATGAAGGAATCCATAGACATTATGGAGGACAAGTGTAAAAAGCAAGGCTGATGGATTTGTCTGACCCAGAGGCAGCCCGGAGTGTGATAATTTTAGACGGCAGCCTTTCACATGGTCTGGAACAAGAATGGCATTTGGAAATAAACTTGGAATTTAACTTAATTGTAGTTTACAGTTTAAGGAGGGGCAAAGTGTTCAACTTCATTTTCCTGCATAAATAGAGTGTAAGTTCAAGCCAGATGAAGGTTACGGAGCTTCACAAGCATTTTTACTTTTGTGTTATGCCACAAATACATTTACTAACATCTAATAAATCAGCAATATCATATTATGTCCTCTAACACTGTTATTTTAAGCAGAAAAATGAAAATTACAGTGATTGTAAAGCAATGTTTTTTTCACAGAATACATGTACTTAAACAATAACCGATAAATAAACATTTATTACAGCTTAATCAGAGTAAAAAGCGTGCACACACACACACGTATTTATATCATAGTGGGGCCCCACCATTGACTTACATGCAAAACAATATGTTCTCTCTCTCCTTACTATAAAGTCAAAATATCAAAATATTCCACAAAATATATATGTGCTAAAAACTAGCATTCTGGGCCCAACTTGGTGCTAAATGCAGGAACACACACACACACACACACACACACACACACACACACACACACGAGTAGGCTGTTAATATTGGGCTTTACAGCTTGGAGAGGTAAAAGTTTGTTTTGAGCTAAAAGGTTAAAGGTTAAATTAGTGTAATTTCGGGGGTGGAGATGAACGCTCGGGTTGATTTAGAGCGAAACCTTTTGAACCTGTTCGTCCTGAAGCAACACAACTTGAATTGTGACTGTTGTTGGAAGTTGGACCAGCCACCCAAGTGCTGAAGGTTCGAATGCCAGTCCGGTGGCTTCTGGAGTAGAACATTTCAATTTAATTTCAATTTTCAATTTTATTCTTTGGTCCAAAATCCATCAAAAGACATTCCGTCCAGCAAACAATTTCACATAAAACTGACCAAAAAAAAGGAATCACTTACATCGGAAAACACTTAACAACTTTAAATTTAACTGAATCAACTTTACAACCAACAGAGACAACAACAAAATACAGATCAAGAATATCAGGAGTACAATTCCCTTTTTTTTCATGTATTAATTAATTTTTTTTTAATTTATAATGATCAATGCATTTGTTTTCAGACTTTTTTTAAATTCTGCAAAAGTACAATTTTAAAATTCATAACTCAGTTCATTCCACAACTTTACACCCACAACTGAAACACACCTCATTTTTACATTTGTTCTCACTCTAACTTGTTAAAAAAAGTACAACCCTCTTAGAGTATATCTACCAACCCTTAACTTATCTACCAACCAAAACTCTGTATACTTTTTGGAATTAAATAGTTTTTACTTTGTATATAATCTCAAGCATTTTAATATTTACAATGTCTTTTAGTTTTAAACAGTTGCTCTTAATAAACGATTGATTTGTTGATTTGTGATGTCCTACTCGGTTGGCATTGACCTTGGATCAACACTTCCCACTGCTCCGGGTTCGTGTGTGTCCACATTGAAAAACTCACCCACTCGTCTAATTTCAGCAAACACATGGACTGATCAAAAAAAAATTTTTTTTGTTTAAAGATTGAAAAATATCCTGTGTGTTTTTACAACGAAACAAACAGAAACCTGAAAGCTTGCAAAGTAAAAAAATATTCCTCCCATCCCCATTTTCAGACTCGGGTACAGTTTCACCTATTTCAAGGCCGATTGAATGATAGACAGACGGGCGTTTGTAGCGCTAGAATTTCCCTCGTCTAACTTTCTTTTACAGCAGTGTAATGTAAACAGTACAGACAGATTTGCTTATCTTTCCAGCAGCCTGAAGGCTCTGTTGTGGAAGCTGTCCCGGCCTTCGCTTTAGTTATTGAGACATCGGAGTGCGTAAGTAGTGCAGTCCGTGTCACGCTGTGTGAGATGTTTGCCTTGGTTCAGAGGGTCAGTGAAGGGCCAAGCTGCTTCTGACAGACTCACCTTACAGCCTTTAGTGACGGATGATGTCATGTCAATAGATTGATCTCCAAAGGCGAGTTTTTCAAAGGTTTCGTTGTTTGGTAGAAATTAGGGTAAACTTGTCAAGTAGAACAATTTAGCCTGACTTGTGTAGTTTAGCACAGATTAGCTAGACTTGCGTTGACAGTCGTGGAACCTTCACCTCGGTTCTAGACTGGATCAGTTGAGTCGAAGCGTTAGTTGATTGGTTGAATATGTAAACAAAGACGTAATAAGAGCATGGCATTATTTTCCTTTACCATCCATTTACCACCGTACTAGTGGGCAACCAATCACAGAGCGGGACACACACATTGTACTGGTGGCCAACCAATCACAGTGTGGGACACCTACTGGTGGCCAACCAATCACAGAGCAGGAGATACACTGTACTAGTGGTCAACCAATCACAGTGCGGGGCACCTACTGGTGGTTAACCAATCACAGAGCAGGAGATACACTGTACTAGTGGCCAACCAATCACAGTGCGGGGCACCTACTGGTGGCTAACCAATCACAGAGCCGGATATACGCTGGACAGGTGGCCAACCAATCACAAAGCAAGAGATACACTATACTGGTGCCCAACCAATCACAGAGCAGGAGAAACACTATATTGGTGGGTGACCAATCACGTGTGTGGGGCACACAGTTTGTACTGGTGGGCAACAATTCACAGAGCATGTGTTTATACAGAACTAGTTAGATGGATGTAATGGATGTAAAAACTTGTTTTAATTGAGCCCTCATTGACAATACTCTGAAAGTTGTCAATTACGTAAAGCAACAGAGCTTGCGGATCAAACAAACCTAAATCTGTCACATCCATCTATGTTCAATGTCCTCAACAGTTCTCCACTCCTTCTCATCCCAAATGTTTCACATCACCAAATCAGCATCCGCCTCAGTCGCCTCCACCCTTGGTTCACACCTAGCAGCTGTGCAGCTCTGATTCCTGTTCTTGTTTCTACACGTCTAGACTACTGCAGTTCCCTCCTCTACAGCTTTTCCAAAAACAGCAACTGGTCCAGTTCATGTCAACTCTTTAGGGTTTCTTCAGGTCAACTCTGTAGGGTTTCTTCAGGTCTACTCGCACCTCTTCAGGTCAACCCTATAGAGGTACGAGTTGACCTAGAGAAACCCTCAATAAGGTTTCTTCAGGTCAACTTGCACTTTTTCAGGTCAACTCTGTCAGATTTCATCAGGTCAACTCGCACCATTTCATGTCAACTCTATAGGTTTCTCTAGGTCAGCTTGTGCCTTTACATGTCAACTCTGTAGGATTTCTTCAAGTCAACTCGCACCTTTTCAGTTAAACTCTATACATTTCTCTAGGCCAACTTGCACTTTTTCAGGTCAACTCTGAAAGATTTCTTCAGGTCAACTCTATACTGTAGGTTTCTCTAGGTCAACTTGTGCCTTTTCAGATCAACTCTGTAGGATTTCTTCAGGTCAACTCGCACCTTTTCAGGTCAACTCTATAGGTTTTTCTAAGTCAACTTGCGCCTTTTCAGGTCAACTCTATAGGTTTTCTTCAGATCAACTCTACAGAGTTTCTTTAAGTCAACTCGCACCTGGTCAACACACCAGGTCAACACATCACATGTTTTCAAGCAGCTACACTATCAATCCTCATCCCATGTCAGCGCCTCATTTCTCTTCAGCCTTCTCGATCCCTACACCCCATCTTGATCACTCTCAGCCCCAAAGCTTTCCGTCTTTTCAGCCCAGCTCTCCACGATGGAACTCAGAACTTTCAGCAGTTCAGATCTTTATAGTTTTTGAACAGCCTGCCACAATCACCTTTTTGATTCTCCTCTTTGCTTTCAACTTTACTTGCATGTATGGTGACCTTGATGGCTCAAAAGAGGAATCTGATGAATACGTTGAAAGAGTGGACTTGTCAATATGGCCACTATGTCTCATATTGTGAAGGTGCTCTGCATCTAACCATCTAGTGAAGTTAAACTCACACAGACCCGGAGCAGACGGCAGCCTTAAGCTGTGATGTTTGAGGGCAAGTGGCAATCATCTTGGCCAAGAACCAGCCGGAGTGTGATTCGAACCAGCAACCTCTTCAATATAAGCCCGATACCACTAGACCACTACTACAACTGATTAATAGTGTTGCACTTTTTCAGCATGAGACAAGCTTAATAACGTTTAGTAGAGATTCGAAGGAAAAAGACGCAAACCATATGTGAAACTTCAGACAATGGAAAGGTGAGACAATGTTCAATCTGAGTAGAACTGGCTGTTCTTTCGCGCTCAGCACACGTGTTCTGTCTGATTACAGCAGAAATGAAGCGCTGTGTCAGTAGTTTACTTGTGTTATGTACATTGGGAAGGACAATGCTAACAATGTTAATGTGAATATCTGTGCCCCACTTGTGGAGAGTTGGACTGTTGGTGCACTTTGAGACAGTTAAAATTGTGCTTAACTTTAAAAAAACGTTAACTTATTGGCCAAAAGATTGAAAGTTTGAATCCCGGACCTTCCACAAATAGAAGGGTTCTTAGAGAATATAACATCCTTAAAGTTCACAAGATATAAATATAGCCTCATAAATCTTTCAGTTTCTCACAACAACATCTGCATCCTCTACAACTTTTGTACCCCAAAGCCATGTCATTGCTTGCCTAAAGTGAGAAAACGTTATGGATGCCTTACCGCGAAAACTACTCCAGTACAATTTACCTGTCACCAATTCCAAGAAGACATCAAGTCACCAATTCCAAGAAGACATCAAGGGTAAAAAGTAAAAGTCGTAAAGTATCCAATTTTAAAAGACCTTAAGCATTTTACTCGTACGGAATTTAGGCTCAAAAAATACCAAGAAATGTGAAAAACAAGAAACTCGTTATTTATGAGGCTTTATCTCCTGATATACAAATGAAATTAAACACCTCAATGTTACAAAACGGCAGATCAAAATAGATAAAGAAGAACACAAAAAGAACATTTAAACTCAAATGTGCAAAAAAGTGCAACGTTCAGGTGTTTTAACTGATGCAGTAAACAGCATCCAGTACCTTCAGCATCCTGCTGATGGCGATATTGCCTCATCAACCCAAAAGTACAACGAAAAAGTAGATGCCGACTTGTCCATTCAAAAGTAGTGGAGTAAAGAGTACAGAAACTCGGTCTCAAATATAGTCAAGTAGAGAGTAAAAGTTGCTTGTTTTTTTCGATACTCCAAAAAGTAGCCGAAAATACAAATACTAAAAAGTGACAAAGTCCATATACTCAAGTACTTCACACCACTGGACACACTGTTGATTTACACCCTTGGGCAAATTAATTGCACCACCCTGTTATTTTGCCATAAAATTGGTTATTGACATTTTTTACATTACATTGTAATGCGTTGTGCAAATGATTAAAATGTGCATTTTTAGTAAGACTTATGTCCTCCCTTGTTCTTCAACACCTCAGCGATGCATTTTGGCATTGAATCGACCAGATTTTTGGCAATTGTTTATGATGGAAGGGTCTTTGTACCCGCTCTCAATTATAGCACCAATTAGGGCTTTTTTCGTTGTGTGTCAGTCTTTCTCAATCTTTCTCTAATTCTCAATCGGGTTTAAGTCCGGTAAATTACCAGGCCAGTCCAACACAGTAATGTCCCAGTAATGGGATTATGACATGGTACTTAATTATCCAATCAGAGGTCTGACAAACAAATTAGTGAATGTTATTGGTCAAATAAGTCAACTTAGTCATGGCAAACATCGTTCTAAACATTTCGCTAGCTTTAGAAAGATTGAAACCAGCAAACAGTCAAGATCGCAGGGTGGTGCAATTCATTAGTTTGCCAACCGCTCTCAGAGCTGGTGTACTGGGCATTAAAAAGTTAATTTCTGGGCAGACGAACAAGGTAGATGTTCCTGGACGTCCTCCAGGACTGATGAAATATCCCTGGGTGAAGCTCCGTGCAGAAGTGCACAAGTGTCTCACCACAGCACCAGGCGCCATGTTTCCTCCGCAGGTATGTCAGCCATGCCTAGACTCTTCCTATATGCTTTTATTGTGCGGCAGTTGCGGAATTTTGAGGGTGATGAGGGTCAGAAATAGGGTGGCCGTCCGTTCCTTCAAAAGCGGAATTGTCGTGTACTTGAGTACACTTTAGGAACTTTTGTAAATATTGTACAAGTTGTAAATATTTTTTTGCTTGTTAGTATTTTTGGCTATTTTGTACATGTACTGAGTATCAAGAATATAAGCAACTTTTAAATTCACGCACACTCAATGAATTCACGCAGTCAATAGAGTACAAGTACTAATTCAAGTACAAATACTATGCTCAGTGTTTCAATGTCTAAAGAATTGTTTTTCTTTACGTGTTCATCGTATTTCAATTTTTTTGGAATCAATTGTATTATATATGTAAACATTATATACGTATATATTTACAAAGTTTACAAACATACCTAAAGTGTACTCAAGTACTTCTGCCTGCATTTGAGATTGAATTTGCACGTTCAGTTTTGAATCGATACGGGATGGGTTTTGGCCCATATTTTTTATAATTTTTTTTTTAAGAAGTGTTTCATACAAATGATCTCTCGCGCATTTTATGAAGATTCTCCTTTCCTAAATTTGATTGGTTAATACGCAACGTCACCGTCAGTTTGATTGGCCTTTTAACTTTGAACTGCCTTTAACTTTTAACAGTGAGTGCTAGACACTTCTAGCACTCTATCTATCTATCCATCCATCCATCCATCCATCCATCCATCCATCCATCCATCCATCCATCCATCCATCCATCCATCCATCCATCCATCCATCCATCCATCCATCCATCCACCTGTCCGTCTGAACACTGTATAGCCAGTTCTTTATCCATCCATCCATCTATAGAATCTATCAGCCACTCGTTTTTTTTCCCCTTCTCATCAGTTTCCGGCATGTTCAGAGAAATCAAACGTGGAAGTGTGTAGTGTGTAGTCACGTAGGTCCTGCTTGGTATCGTGACGGCCATTTCTGGAGGCGATAATGACATAAGCTGCAGGTTTCAGGTTCGGCGTTTGCTTTCACACATGCTTGTGTGTCGCTGTTGTTGTCGGTGGCGCTGGGAAAAGCTCGGCACGTTCTCCCTGTTTGGGATAATTGCCGGTTGGTCTGGCCTGTGGTGCATTCTTTGTCTCTTTGTGGACGGGGTATCTGTGGCGGGATCCACATTTAGGAGCAGTGTCTCCAAACTGTCCCCATCGCTGTGGACGACATCACTTCTCACACTTCACCAAAATAAAGCCATCTGCTTTTACAGGAAGTGATGTGCGTCTTTGCTCCCTGAGGCTCGCTGTTTACAGCTTTCTACAGTTTGTTATTGTAATAAGCGCACACTTTTACACACACACACACACACACACACACACACACACATACGCCACTTTACTGTAAATCTCTCCGCGTCTGATTAAACCAAACATCGCTTTCTGTAAACTTCTACTGTTTTAGCTGAATTATTGGCATTTTTTTTTACTTCTTAAATTGAAATTCCTAACTTCTTACGTGTTCATATCAAAGTTTTTTTATACACCAAAGTGCAATTATACACCACATTATTTCTATATATACCAATTATTTCTCAACTGTACCATTTAAAACCAATGTATTGGCAGCTTCATTACATCTATCTATCTATCTATCTATCTATCTATCTATCTATCTATCTATCTATCTATCTATCTATCTATCTATCCGTCTATCCCTCTTTCTATGCATCTATCTATCCATCCATCCATCCATCCATCCATCCACCTGTCTGTCTGTATGCATACCCAGCTCTTTCTTTATCTATCTGTCTATCTATCTATCTATCTATCTATCTATCTATCTATCTATCTGTCTATCTGTCTATAATATAATATATCCATATATATGTATCTATAATCTGTAATCTATCTATCTGTCTGTCTGCCGATCTATCCATCCATCCATCCATCCATCCATCCATCCATCCTTCCTGCCTGTCAATCTACCTCTCAGTCTGTCTCTCCATCTGTCCTTCCATTCATCCATCCTGCTTGCCTGTCTGTCAATCTACCTGTCTGTCTGTCCATCCATCCATCCCTCCCTCCCTCCTTCCATCTACGTATAATAGATTTTGTTCATTTGATTGGGGAACAATAATTCAGTTGCTCACGAGTTGCTCCTGTCGTCTTGAGTTTAATGACAGCGTTGAGACTTCCAGCTTCATCTGAAGTTCATTATTGCGAGTTTCATTTCATCTAAAACCAAAGGAGTAGAAGCAATGACATGAACCAGAAGAACGTGTTTCCTTTCTGGGGCTGCCAATAGGTCAGGACAAATGATCTGAAACCAAATACTTACATGAGTTTTTCCTTGGCGTCTTTTATTACATTACGGCCCAAACATGACTAACGGCGGCCACCACAAAACCCGAACCAATCCAGGCGTGAAGCTGAGACCGTTGCTGATTCAGAACATGGATTACGCTTTGCTTTGGCTCATATACTCGACGTGATCGACTCATATGAAGGCCATTAAAAGATTAGCTTCACGCTCAATGTTCCACCGTCTGTCTGACCCACCGCTCTCAGATCTTCACTCGGTGACACCTGACTGGAAGTGGAGCGTGATCTCAGATCCCGGAGATCTCATTAGAATGGCATTTTACAAGGTCGGGTCTGGTTTTACTTCATGTAATCCACTTTTGTGAAAATCAAAGTGAAAAACATTGTTGAACTCATCAAATGGTCGTTGTATGGAATGTCAACAACGATGTAATTATAACGAAATTCATATATTGTAAAATTTGTAAAAAAAAAAACTCATCAAGAGGATTGAATAATACAGCGCCACCCTCTATTTGAGCAACACTTTTTAAGACGTGGATACGATATTTCAGACATACAAGCGATTCCAAACCTAATGATCTCGTTCCTGTGAAGAGAATGAACTACAAAGCTCCGCCAGCCAAAGCTTCGACATTACTAAGCATCTTGACGTGAATTCAGTTTTCAGTGCAAATGATTTCTCTTGTCAAATACACGTGTAATCTGCTTTCTCTTTTCATTGATGGAATCATATCACTATAATGACCAGCTAGTCGAAAAATAAAGTGCCACCTCTAACGAAACTCCACTATGGCGAAAAGGTTCTAAAATGTAGTGCCACCTCTAATAGAACGGCAATATGGCGAAAGAGATGAAAAATCAATCACCACCTCTAATAGAACGGCAATATGGCGAAAGAGATGAAAAATCGATCGCCACCTCTAATAGAACACCACTATGGCGAAACAGTTGAAAAGTCGATCGCCGCCTCTAATAGAACGCCACTTTGGCGAAAGGGATGAAAAATAAAGCGCCGCCTCTAATAGAACACAGCTATGCCGTAAAGGATGACAAATCGATCACCACCTCTAATAGAACGCCACTATAGCGAAACGGTTGAAAAATCGATCACCACCTCTAATAGAACGCCACTATAGCGAAAGAGTTAAAAAATACAGCGCCACCTCTAATAGAACGGCACTATAGCGAAAAGGTCGAACAATCGATCGCCACCTCTAATAGAACGCCACTATAGTGAAAAGGATGAAAAATTGATCGCCACCTCTAATAGAACGCCACTAAGACAAAAGAGTTGAAAAATCGATCGCCCCCTCTAATAGAACGTCAATAGGGTTGAAAAATACAGCGCCGTGGCGGTCAAATAAAGGTTTTAACGGTATATTTAACACATGAGCGCAACTGCCAACCCGAGGAGAAGTTGGTGTGAGATGGCCCAGGCAATTCTTCCAAAGCATTTGGACTGTGAATAACATCTCAGCATTCATTTATTGCCTGTTTAGACTAGCCTACGTTTGCCGAGGGGAACGTTATGAGGAGAGCAGGTGTGATGTGAAACCTCGACCCTTGGGAGAACCTTTTTGAGCTCTTATCAACCAATCGCTGATTTAATCTCCAGCCTGTCAATCACATTTACAGTATGTTTGGCTATTAGAGAAACCTGCATGTTTCAAAAGGAAGACGGCACCGTGACTCTTTATTTTTCTAGGAAAGTATTGATATTTATAGGTTTTTTTCTCCTCATGGTAGATCTTTACTTCGGGGATTCGTATTTAAATATACGATTGCGTACATTCAATCTCCCGTCTGTGTTTAATATGCACGTGGAATGTCCGAGGCTTTGATGCAGAAGCTGGAAAAACACCTTTACGTTGCCACCTGCCCGACATCACCTACGCCTGTCTAATGTACAGCAGAGCGCCCGGGCACATGCTCCGCACATGTTGATGTGGAATGGGTTCAGATATTTTCGCTGAGGGCATTAAAGGGCACAGAGGTCCGTGTTTTCTACCCGGGTCTCTGTTTTCTACAGTGCAAAAAATATGTCTCTCTGTCTGCTTCTAATTCCAATCTGTGGTGATTTATTGTATTTGTGCAGATTCCGAGAGCGGAAATATGAACTCGTCGAATACAGACACACTCCGCAAGAGCGGAATAATAAAAGAGCATCTGAGATTTGATTATCCACCGCAGGTTTTTTTTGGCTTTGGATAAAACCGACTACAACACCATTGGAAAAGCACATTCAGTGCCTTTAGTGATTCTTATTAAATTACCGTAAAACCTCTAATAGAAGGCCATGCCGTTCTAAATTTCAATGAGAGGTAACCTACTATTGGAGGTTTAAGGATCATTTCAATGCTTTGATTGGTTGGCAGGGTGGCACGGAGGAGCAGTGGGTAGACTCGAGGTGACCCGCCTCCTCATGACCCGGAAATAAATAAAGTGGTAGAGAATAGATTGGTGGCTAGTGCTGGCCACAAGTTTAACATCAGTTTGATGCCTTTTTTATGTGAATTTGGCATACCTTATCTTTTTTGCAATTTGCCGAATCTTTTCTTGTTTTAACTTTTGTCGATGTGCGCATCGTTTTTTTTTTTTTTTTTTTCAAATATACTGTATACGAAAAACAAATCAATTTTCGTTCCTAAACTAAACTCTATATTTACCGTATTTTTCGCCGTATAAGACGCACTTTTTCTTCCCCAAAACTGAGGGTGAAAAGTAGGTGCGACTTTTTGGTGCTGTTAACTTTTATGCAATTGATATAAAACATTTCACTACAGTATTTGGTTCAGAATCTTTTTTTACGAGATTTTCCTCCTTTAAAATTGGGTGCGTCTTATATGCCGGTGCGTCTTATATGGCGAAAAATACGGTAACTTTAAAAACAACCTGACTCTATATTTTGTTCTTTGATGATAAGAACGTCTTTTTTTTCCCCCCAATCCATGATTATAAAGCAGGCGATGATTTCGATCAAGTCTCTGGCTCTCAGACCATCACGTCATCTGTTAAGCGTCTAATCTGAATCACACATGACTGTTTCAGAACTCTTACGCTGCTGGACGATGACTGGTTCCACCACAGTCTGCCCAACACTAAAATGCCAGTGGTAAGTTCACAGCATTTTAATCATCATCTTGAAGAATCTTAGCTCTATTTGTTTTCTATGGAATCAGGTTAGAGCCAAAAAAATCAAACGTAAATTTCTAAGAAACGAATGGAAATTTTTTGTTTTTTTAGTTTTCGATTGCAAACTTCACATTTTTTTCGTTTTAAACTTTTTTTCCCGCTTCAGATTTTTCATTCGCTTTTGTTTTTCGTTTGGATTTCTGGCCCAAATTGACAGACCCTTTTTAATATTAGTTCACAATAAACTGTTTTTAAAGTGTTTTTTACGTTAACCAAACGCAATTGCAAACGAAAAATGAAAAAACAAATGTAAATGTGATGCATTTTCGTTAGTTTCTTAAAACTTTCTGTTCATAATTTTGGCACTAATATGATTCCATAGTTTTCCTCCAATCACTTATTGGGATTTATTGATTATTATTGATTTATTTATTGAGTGGAATTTATTGATATTTAATAGTTTGGCGGTATATACAGTATATATATATATATATATATATATATATATATATATATATTTACGCTGTATGCTTATGTGTGTAAGTTTAGTGGATCTTTAAAGGCTTTAAAGTTGCCAGTCAAATTTAATCTAAGCATATATAAATCAATGTTTAATGGTTCATAAAACTGCTGAATTGTTTCTCGTGTATTTATATATTTATTTTTCATATATTTGCATTCTTTCAATCAGAACGTCATATGTTGATTGGGTCAAGTTAGTTGTACAGTATATGCAATATACTTATATATACAGTCGACTCTGTGTAAGTGCAAGTCACTTAACTGCAAAATTTGCTTAACTGCACGTCAGTCTTCGGTCCCGTTTTTTGGTCCTGAAGAGGGTTAGGACTAGGGTAAAACTCCAGTTTTAGCATCTACTCCTGATTAGTGACGCTCCTCTTAAGTGCACGTTTGTGTTCGATCCCCAAACTGTGCACTTATCAGCAGGGGTGTAAGGTACTTCAGTAAATGTACTTTGTTACTTTAATTAAGTATGTTTTTGTCTACTTTGTACTTGCACTGAGTACAAAAAATATTAGCAACTTTTACTCTCTACTCCACTGCATTTGTGATTGAGTAGCAGTACTTTTCACTCCACTACATTTGAACGAACACTTATCGTTACTCGTTACATTGTAATTGTGTGCGACAAGCCGGAATCGATTTATACCGCGGTTAATTTCTTGGGCGAACAAGGTGAATATCGCCATCTTTAGGCAGCTGAAGGTAATGGAGGCTATTTGTGAATCAGAAACCACAAGAATGCAAATTAGGGGCGTAAAAATGTGTTTTACAAATGTTATTATAAAATATATAACTTTATATAATACATATAATTTATAATTTACTAATCAGATTAATAATTTTATTTTATATCTACTTGCAATTTTAAGTGATAGAGACTGACTTTTTGTTCTTTTTATCTACTTTGTTCTACCAGTTTTCAAACATTGAGGTTAAATTCTGTTTCTGTCTTGGAAAACAATAGTTTGTTTTCACATTTCTTTTTTTTTTTTGAGTACGAATAAAAATACTTCTTAATACTTAAGTTGTTTTAAAATGGGAAACTTTGCTACTTTGACTCAAGTCTTTTAAAAATCGGTGACTTGTTACTTGTATCGTGGTTGACGTGTCTCGTGTAAGATAATGCTGTCAACCACTAAAAGAAGAGAGGGAAAAGAAGAGGATGTCCGCTAGTTGTTCTCAGAGAGAGAGAGAGAGAGAGTCATCCCACCTTTATTAAGACTGGGGCAGATGTGGGAAGCTGAGGCTGGAGCGGAGGGGATAGGAGACTCAGACAGCTGATGGACCAGGAGACGGAAGCGTGACAGATCTTGTTCTTCCAGAGGTTCAGCGTTGAGTTCAGGCCAGGCCCAGATTGGCTCGTTTTTTTTCTTCCTCTTTTTAAAAGAATCGATATATGGATGAGAGACATTTGAGAAGCGAGCCGCACTCTGCAGAAGGTGAGGGAGCGATCTCTCCTGATTCTACTGTGTGTGGAGATGTGTGGATTTTCTGGTAAATGTGAAATATGTTCACCCCGCCGTGGAAGAATTAGCTTAAGCATTTCTTCTGTTGGTCATGCATCTGTTGAGAGCGTAACTGCCATTCAAGCAGAATAAACTGTACGTGTACGGTCTGGAGGAGCTTTTTTAAGAAGATTCCAGTTGGTTGATTTTTATATTATTTGGCCTAGACACGAACATCGGTGTGTGTGTGTGTGTGTGTGTGTGTGTGTGTGTGTGTGTGTGTGTGCGTTCGATGTCGACTTTAATTATGCAGACTTTACCTTGGCTGCTGTAAAGTATTGTGCTTGTATTTTATTAGTCAAATGTAATTACTGATTTAAGTAGTTAGTTAGTAATGACCAGAGGTGTAAAGTACTTGAGTAAACTTTTTGAATTTTTATACATTTTGTAATAATTTTGTTTACTTATTAGTATTTGTGGCTACTTTGTACTTGTACTGAGTATCAAAAATACATTTGTCATACTTTTTTTGTAAAATATACATATTGTATATTTACAAAATTTACAAAAATTAAAAAAGTTTTCTCAAGTACTTTGCACCTCTGATAATGACACACATGCTTTGTTTTGTTTTTCAAACCCTGGCTATTTTGTTAGCTTAACCACATATTGCTTACACACACACACACACACACACACACACACACACTGAGCAATGGAATTTCAGAAATGTGTCACCTACACTCCTATATATCAACTTCTATGGTTGCGGTGTAATAATTACTTTGTAAGTATGTAAATAAAAGTATGTAATGACTAAATTACTACACAATATTTAACACTATTGTACGTATATTTAGCAAGAGCAAGCCACAGTCAGATTTTTACAAATGAGAGAAATGTCGTATGGGTTGATATAAGATGAGTTCAGAACAGAATTTTACTAGCTTCTTTAAGATTCTAGTGGATTATTTGGATCTAAAAATTAAACCATTTAAGGTTAAATAAAACTTGCGCAAATTTATGAAATACAAATCACATTTTCAAAAAAAAGACACAATCAAATTAGGTTTAATGATCTTAAAACAAATGGATAATTTAACGTTAAAAAACAAGTCTTTAGTAGGATGTGATTAGACTCCGCCCCAAATTCTCATTGGCTGAGCCTTGGATGAAACTGAAAATATTTGTTTATATTATAAACAAAAAGCAGAGTTAAATGAAGGAGTGCATTGTGAAAAAAGTATTATTGTTGTTGTGATTGATGCAAAGTAAAGCGAGTGAGTTTGTCATTATGGTCACTAGTGAGACTAGTAGAACGCTTAGTGCTTAAAACGTTCAAAATATTATGTGTTTGAGATCAAGCCCCCTTCTGCTGCTACGTCATTAGACAAATTGAGAACAATTTCTGCCACTAAAAATGAATGGTGTATTTTGGCGATCGCCATGACAACACGGTTGAAAATACAACATGGTTGTCATTGGCTTTTATGCTCAGGATGGCCTAGTTGAATTTTTCAACAAGGTTGGTATACTTTTAATTTTGTCTTTTAATTTTTGTATAACTAATTTTGGCCCCTCCCATTAAACATTACTAATCGTTATACAGGGGGCGCTATAGGTGCAATTTGAAAATTTGACTTTTGGATTTACAATGTCGGGGCCTACATTTCATCAAGAGACTTTGATAGCATGTGCGAATGGCAGCGATTTTAAGATGTTGTTTTTGAAAAATGCGAACGCTAAATTCCCGGCTGTCGTGCACAACCCCCCTTATACTAAAATCGCAGAATAACTTTTTGTGTTTGTGAAATTTTCTGCTCATTTGTCAAACGCCCTTTGACTGGTTCGTTCAAATTCGTGTCGTGTAAAAACGCAGTTCTAAAGTGGGACTTTGAGCCAAGATGGCCGACTTCTTGTTGGTTTGGCGGAGTCGAGCCGATGGGCTTTTTTGCTTTCCCCCACATGGTGAATATGTGTGCCGGTTTTCGTAAGTCTGCGATGAAAAAAGTTCCTTTTGGCCTCCCATAGGCCCCATGTATTTTAATTTTCAAGGGGGCGCTGTTGAGTAATTGTTTTTTGGCCAGTCAATAAACGTTTACTTTTTTTTTTAAGTTACACACTTCTGGATTTTGGGTCAAATAAAATAATGTGATTTGACGTGTTCAATTTGGCCACTTTTTCTGGCTAAGAACGAATAATAATAGTCTGTCTTTGATAAGGCCTAAAAATCGGTTAAATTCTCGTTAATTTCGTCATTCGACTAGTGGAATTGGGATTCCGGAGCTGATGTTGGTTGCGTTGTGGAGGTCTGTGTGTAATAGAGTTCAGAATGAAGCTCGAGGAACATTGTCTCTGCATGTCACACAGCTCATTTAGTTTGATGGTACCTGACTTTTTCTAGGGGATTATCCCAACTACACACTCTTTAAAGATCCCTGGAATCACAAAAACATTACTCACAAGCGCCGGGGTTTTGCCTTCAGCTATTCAGTCGCGCTGAGAAAAATCTTGCCCTCTGCAACGGTTTTTACTTGTGCGCATTCCAGCGCGGCTCGCTAAAGCTAACGCTAATCAGATCAGATCACAATGATCAGGGGAAAAACATTTGGTTTCTACTCGATCTGCATATGAACGTACTGTGTTGTGTGTATTGTTGCTTGTTTATTTTGTTGAATTTTTAATCTTGTTGCATTTTGTCATCTTGTCTCTTCTATTATTCTATTATCTACATTCTTTTTTTATTATGTTTGTCTTCTTAGATTTTTTATTTTGATGCAATTTAGTTTTCTTGCATCGGACAAACGTTCCCTATTTTATTGTAACCGTGTGATACAATAACAATTACTCTGATGGCCATGTTGGCAACTTACCCACTTTACAAAAAAAACAGTTGTTTGTTGGACCATAATGCTGGATTTACGCAAATAATTTCTTAGTTTCAAATAGTTTCTTTGGTTTTTACATTTCTGGTACAATTCTGTTAATATTCTCCTAAAAATAAAATGTTTTCTTTATTTAACAATCCAAACTTGTGACTCGTGATTTTTAAATCGTTTTACTTGACTGATAGACAACAAAAAGTCGATTCTAGTGGTCAGAACTTCATTTCCCAAGAGCCTTTGCACCAGTCTGCACATGTACAGAGAAACTGCGTGAGGCCCGTCAAGCTCTCTGTTTATCTGACCCTGTATGAAAAGAATCTTAGTGAAGGATTATTATCCCCTGTGCATCAGACCGAGCATTTTGATTGTGTATGTTCCTTGGATTTTTTTACTCCTTGCCCGTGTTCTTCATTTTCGACTTTCTGCGATTACACTTTGGACTCGTTTGTTAGCGCTAAGCTGTATTTTATACAAAGGTCTATACAAAATTAGAGTTTCATCTTACTTCTTCCAGTGTTATTTTGTCTCTGATAAGTGTCGCAGCATGGCTTATGTTTCTTTATTTCTATTATTGAGCCAATAAAAGCTTATACTGTATGTACGGAAAAATGAGCGCTTATATTTACGCTCATATTTGAAATCGGCGAATATAAGCACTCTAATTTTTGAGCGTCAAAAATTCTGAAAAAAGGGCTGTTTTTTTTTTGCGTAAACACGGCAATTCAAAAGCTTTACCAGTCCTCACGATTTTCAAATTTTCACATTTCTCAGTGATTTATTTAGCTCCTGCATCGGCTAATGATCTCACAAAGGTTTAGGTAAAAATGATCGAATGATTGCACTTTTTATTTCATGTCCGCACCAGAAGAGCATAAAGTGATTCATAAACAAATGCTTAATGTTTGTTTGTGTGCTACCACGGAGACGTGCGCTGTTGGGATGCACATGTACGACTTGTATCAAACGGACATTTATTATGGAATCAGTTCTGTAACATAAAAGATTGTGTAATGCTCCTCGCTGACCTCGCGAGGCTTAAAACACAGCTGTGTGCAAGTGTTTGCTCGTGTCGGCGAAAGCACAACAGAGACGTTTAGCTTTCTGAATCTTTTTTTTTTTTTTGGACAGAAACCGACAGATGTTGGGAAAAAAAAAATCTTGTTATTCCCAGGTCGTGTCGAATCAAGTCCAAGTTATTCTGTACGAGAGCTCAACTGATTGAGCTGTATTTTTATATACTCACATACAGTAAGACTGTAAAAATGGGCGGCACGGAGGAGCAGTGGGCAGCGCTGGCATCATCTCACAGCCAGAAAAAACCCGTTCAAAACATAAGTTCTTATGAATGTGTGTCCTGCTCTGTGATTGGTTGGCCACCAATCCCGAGCTGTGTGTCCCGCCTCAGGCTCAGAGATACTGTGATTGGCTCCAGCTCCCCGTGACCCAGAAATGGAATAAGTGGTAGAAAACAGATGGATTGTAGAGTAGAGTTGGCACATTTATAACAAAGCTATGTGGTGTTGGGAATAGTTTTCTTCCTCCTGAATCTTCTTTTATTTTATGGAAATAAAATTGTACTCGTACTGTCGGAATGAGTAGTGATGCTCAGTGGTGTAAAGTACTTGAGTAAATGGACTTGGGTACTTTACTTGAGTATTTTTGCCTGCTTAGTACTGAGTATCAAAAATAGTATGTCATTATTACTCTCTACTTGACTACATTTGTGATTGAGTATCTGTACTTTTTACTCCACTACATTTGAATGGACACTCGTTACGTTGTTACTTGTGCGCGACAAGTGGGCATCTTTTTCTACCGATGTTAATTTATTGGGCGGATGAGGTGATATCGCCATCTGCAGGATGCTGAAGATACTGCATGCTGTTAATCAGCTAGTGAATTGTCGTTTGCACTTTTTTGCAAGCTTTTTCTTTTTTAATCAATTTTGCTCTGTCGTTTTGAAACATTGAAGTGTTAAATTTCTACACAAGGTATTAAAACGTCATAAATAAAGAGTTTCTTGTTTTTTTTTACATTTCTTGGCGTTTTTTGAGCTTAAATTCAGCACAAGTAAGCTGCTCAAATTCTTATGTCTTGGACACTTTACGACTTTTACTCAAGTCTTCTTGGAATGGGCGACTAGTAGGCACTCTTCACACCTCTAGTGACGCTTGCTCATGCCTTCTTGAGCCACAAAGCGATCAATAATGGCTTGTTCTCGGAAGCTTTAGTGTGGCAGTTAAAGCGGCTTCCCTCGGGTCAGCGGAGGGACACGATTGTGCAAACTTGATTTACATGCTTAATTTCAGACTTGGTTAGTACGCTTCTGTGACTAAGCTGCAGGATGAATGTCCTCCACACACTAGTGGAGACCTACATCTGGCTTTTTCAACATACGCAGTTTGGAAAATGGGATGTCATGACTCTGAGATTTGGCAGCGCGTTATTCCTGCCGGGTTTGTTCCAATCGTCAGCCCGAGGTGATTCCCTCATGGCCGCAGTCCCAGAAACTCCTTGCTATCGATGCCATGGTGGGTGGAATAGCTGGTTCGACAGTGTCCCGTCATTCTTAGCGGATATTGTGTGTGTTCAGTGTTTTGCCTCTTGAAAAAGAGGCGGTGAATTATATACGTGGTAAATAAGTTGGATGCTCAAGAAAGCGAGTGTGTTTCCGGTTTCTCCCAAAGTCCAAAAACGTTTGTTGAATTGAAATAGATGAAATACGGAAAAATTGGACCTTTACTATTTACTATTGGATATTTACGGCCATATTTGAAATCTGCGATTATAAGCACCCCCAAAGCTATCGAGCGTCAAAAATATGAAAAAACGGGTGCTTATATACGTATACTCAAAAAGAGGCGGTGAATTTTGTCCATGGTAAACAAGTTGGATGCTCATTAAAGCAAGTGGGTTTTCTCCGGGTCTCCGGTTTCTCCCATTTGTTGAATTGAAATGCATGAAATATGAAAAAATTGGACCTTATATTTACGGTCATATTTGAAATCTGCGATTATAAGCACACCCCAAAGCTATCGAGCGTCAAAAAAGTGAAAAAAAAAACGGGTGCTTATATACGTATACTGAAAAAGAGGCGGTGAATTTTGTCTGTGGTAATCAAGTTGGATCCTCATGAAAGCGAAATTGTTTCCCCAGTTTCTCCCAGAGTCCAAAAACATTTGTTGAATTGAAATACATGAAATATTTGATGTTTTTTAGTATTCATATTTGAAATCTGCGATTATAAGGACCTTCAAAGTTTTTGAGCGTCAACACTTGGGTTGCTTATGTATATTGAAAAATATATTTATATTTATTTAAGTTGGATGCTCAAGAAAGTGTGCGGGTTTTTTCCGGTTTCTCCCATTTGTTGAATTGAAGTACATGAAATATGGAAAAATTGGTGCTTATATTGACGGTCATATTTGAAATCTGCGATTATAAGCACCCCCTATATGAGTCTATAAGGGGCATCAAAAATGTGAAAATAGGGTGCTTATAAATATTGAAAAAGAGGCGGTGAAATATGTCCATGGTCCATTGGATGCTCAAGAAAGCGAGTGGTTTTTAGTTTTTCCCACAATCCAAAAACATTTGTTGAATTGAAATAGATGAAGTGTGGAAAAATGGGACGTATAAAAACATATAAAAAAGTATATTTAATCTGCGATTATAAGCAATATTTTTGAGCATCAAAAATGTTGAAAAATGGGTTGGATGCTCCAAGCAAGTTGGATGCTCAAGAAAGCGAGTGTGTTCTTTTCCGGGTCTCTGGTTTCTCCCACAATCCAAAAACATTTGTCTAATTGAAATACATGAAATATTCGATGTTTTTTCATATTCATTTTTGAAATCTGCGGTTATAAGGACCTTCAAAGTTTCCCTAAACAGCGTCAAAAATGTAAAAGAAATGGTGTGCTGATGTATATTGAAAAAGTGGTGGTAAATTTTATCTGTGGTAAATGTGTGTGGGTGTCTCACTCTGCGATTGGTTGCCCACCCTTCCAGGCCCAGAGATTGGCTCCCGCTCCATTTGACCCTGAAAGGTCAAGTTCAAGCTCATTTGTCAGGCGCTTTTCCCAGTTACGGTAACAGTAAGAGTCTCAAAGAAACATGTGTGAAAAAGTAAAAGGAAATAAGAAAAGGTAATGCGGTAGAAAATTTCTCAATGAACAAACGTGTGCAGGATGTTAATTAAAGTTGTTATACTTATGCTTGTGTTTATGCAAGTATATTTATTTTTCTCTCTTTTCTGCTGTTGTTAGACGCAATTTTCGCCACTCTGGAACTAATAAACGTCAATCAATTAATGTTCAATTAATAATTCAAAATTTCAATTGATAAATGAATATACATTGAAACATGTATTTTCATAATGACGTGTTGCGTCACCCTGAAAAGAGACCGATACAATAAGTGCCATCTATATTTTGGTCCATATTTTATTATATTGTAGTTATTTATACTGGTTATTTAGTGTGTTTATTTTACATTATCACATCTTTCTTTTGGCATTAAACGAAGTAGCTAAATTTGTTGTAACCCTGTGATACAATGACTATAAAAGCATTCTATTCTATTCTATTCTATTCAGCGTGTCTAGTCTTAGATTTTCATTTTGATTGTCCTTTTCTTGCATTGAACAGAGAAGCGTTTCCAATTTCATTGTAACCATGTGACCCAATAACAATAAAGACCTTCTATTATTTTTTTGTTCTATTCTATGCTATTATTTTCTATTCTATTGGTTTCTGCTCTATTTTATTCTATTATTTTCTATTGTTTTCTATTCTATTCTATTATTTTCTATTCTATAGATTTGTGATATTTAGTATATTTATATATGTTATTTTTGCGCTATGTTTATTTAAGTATATTTATTTCTCCCTCTCTTCTGCTGTTGTAAGACGCAATTTTCCCGCTGTGGACCTAATAACAGTATTTACAATTAATTTCAATAAATGAATCTTCCAATCCATTGAAACATGTATTCTCATAATTACATTTTTCGGAATATTGCGTCACCCTGAAAAGACAGACCGATACAGTAAGTGCAGAGTAATGTCATGTTTTCCAGTCTGTACCAGTCCAGTTTGGTTTCCATTCTGGTCTGACCTCAGTAACCCTTGGTTTGTGTGTCGCACAGATGGAGAGGTGGTGCTTCGTCTGCTTCATTTTAAAAATATTTTTTTGGTCATTTTGGACATTTTTTACAAAACCCGTAGGTGGCATTTATTTGACTAAAATTAATAAGTGACTAAAATGTATTAAAATGAATTTAATCAGTCTTAAGTGGTGGTGTCAGGGGCGAGGACTTTTTTTCAAGGACTAGGTTGTAGAATATGGAAGCAGAGTAGTAGTTCTACAAATATTAAAACGTTTCACATTTACGTTATGTTTTTTTTTCTTCGTTTTTTGTTTCGCCTGCAGTCTTCTCGTTTTTGTTTCAGACTTTTTTTATCGCTTCGGATTTTTTTCGTTCGTTTTTTTTTTTTGGCATGGTGTCAATCACCCTTACTCTGATTGGCTGGTGAGAATGTGATTGCCAGCTGCTTGACCAGGGAATTTTCATTTGATATTTAACCCTCCTATGTTTGTAGGTCAATTTGACCCGGGGCCTTTTATTTTGCATATAAGTTTCGCTAAACAGTGTGTGTGTGTGTGTGTGTGTGTGTGTGTGTGTGTGAGAGTGTTTATGTCTAATTGTTGCAAAGAAACAAATAGTATTTGATCCTTCTGACTATTTTTAGCTTCGATTTTGTCTGAAGGATCAAACTGACCCGAACATTATCATTGTAACAAAACGGAACCTAATTTTGTTTATATGTAAATTACACTAACTAAGACAAGCAGGAGAAGTTTCAAAGTGGAACAAATATGTTTTTTTTTTTTTTACTTTTAACACGGGTCAATTTACCTCGAACATAATCTTTGTAACATAAACACATACAGTAGCGTGGTGTTACAAATATGTCAACTGAATCATTATATTTTTTACATGATAATTACACAAAATAAGCCAAGCAGGAGAAGTTTCAAAGTGAAAAATACTTTGTAAGTTAAATTATTTTTAAACGTCAAAGTCAAAGGGACCCGAACATAACTTTGAACCCGCCGGAGAGTGTTATAAACGAATACATTGATTAAACAGTTTTTTTCTTTCTTAAATGAGATGATTTGACATCTTTCCGAGATCATTCGTGTGGCCCACAGTAACACAGTGAGTAATTAGCCTGTGGGAAGTGTTGAGTGGCGGACTCAAAGGTTGCACAGTGTGTGGCGTGGTGGTCTTGACCCGGGGGAGAGCAGAAGGTGACATGGTTTGTTTAGAAAGCAAGATGAAGGCGTTTGAGACTGAAATGACACCTCGGCTCGGCCACTCGTGTGTCCAGTCTGTGACGCCTTCAGAGGTTTCCAGTCCTTTCCTGCTTGAGAAGGACATACGAGGACGAACTGAAGATCCCGATGCCCCCATCTGTTTGCCATATGCAAACCAGCTCGGCCGCGCCATAAATCTCAGATGTGTTCAACAATGCAAGGTCACATTCCACCAGTCTAAATCTGCCGAGGATACTCCACCACACTGCTTTTCTCTTCTGGTCTTCGTAACTAGGAAAATTGCAGGTTAAAAATTCGTTCATCACCTGCTGCCGAGTCCTTTACAGGGTCGCGGAGATGAAAAAAGCTGCATTTTTCAATCTAGTTTTTTTTTTTTATTTTATTTTATTTTATTTTTTTTATGTATTGTTTTATTTTTTTTGTTTTTACATATTTGTCACGTAAAAACAGTGATTTTATTTACCTATTCACAAATATAATAAAACTAAAAAGATAAAGATAAAGTATAGTATTAACGTAAAGATGGATCTCAATTTTTATTAGGAAAATAATCTTGGCCATCGAAAAGAAGAGATATGTAATATTATGGGATATGCTACGATGTAGGACTATTGTCACTACCAATACTGAGTATTAAGTGCAGTGGAATTAAAACTGTAGTTCTGTGCATAACAATATACAAAGACATTTTCACAAACTATGAAAAATATCAACGAAAATAATGATAATAATTGCACATATTATTGTTACACGTATCATTGTAGTGTTACATATTGCAATAGGAACAAAAACACATCTCTATTCGTTGACTTATTATATTATTTTCACGTAATTATACATATACAGTATGTAAGTACAGTCCATGCCTGTTAATTGGGACAAGACCATTTTTCCCCTAAAAAAGCGTCACAAACTTTCGTAAATTCGGATTTGGAGTTGAGTAGGTGTGAAGTGGTGTAAAGCACTTGAGTAAGTAAACTTTGCTACTTTAATCGAGTATTTTTGGCTACTTTGTACTTGTACTGAGTATCAAAAATGTAAGCAACTTTTACTCCCTATTTGACTACATTAGTGATTGAGTATCTGTACTTTTTACTCCACTACACTTGAATGACCACGTTACTCGTTACATTGTGACAAGTCGGTATATTTTTCTACCGCGGTTAATTTCTCGGGTTAATGAGGTGATATCGCCATCTGCATGATGCTGAAGGTACTGAATGCTGTTTCTCAACAAAATATCATAGTTAAATTACAGTTTTATATTAGGAAATAAATAAAAATTAGATTTACGTTAATATTAAAGTCTTGTTTTATGCTTTTCACATGTCTTGGTGTTTTTGAGCCTAAATCCCCTACAAGTAAAACACTCTTCGCTCTCTTTTAAAATCGGACACTTTTACTTTTACGACTTTTACTCAAGTCTTCTATGAGCAAACAACCACTTTCACTGTCAAACGGAACCGGAATGTCACAGCGGATGAGGAAAAAGCCGAGGACAATCTCCTAGTAAGGCTCAGCAGGCTCTTCTGCCGTGGCCCTTATATCTCGCCAGATCAAAAAATGATTTGGGTTTTCCTGTAATGTGCTTTCTTCCCGCTGGCAATCCTCCCGGAAGCACCTCGGCTGGAAGAGCAGCTGTTTTGTTGTCTCGCTTTTCGGAGACTCTTTGTTGACAGCAGATGTTTTTTTTTTTTTCCATTCTCCCTGGCATTCACACTCTCCTCGCTGTTTACACACACATTCTGCCGTAATGACAGTGTGCCAGTCTTACGTCAGGCATCTGCTCGCGTGTGGTCCGCAAATCAGACGTGGCACTGGTGACTGCTCTTGGTGAAATATGTGCAGAAAAAACGGACTTTACACAGGTTCAGTGGGCTGGTTTATGTTTGTAATCAATTAGGAGAGGGATTCTTGGCATCGATCCAGATCTTCCCGGGAATCCGCTCCTTTCCAGGATTTTGACATGCGACTATATATTTGTTTCCAGAAGGAATACTGCTGCTGCTGCTGCTGCTGTAGAGGCAATAAAAAAATGCAATTTTTGCTCAAACCGAAAAACAACGTGTAGGCAAGACGACAAATAAATCAGTTTAATATTGGGTTAGTCATGTATAGCAGATTAATGCTACAATGTCTAGGCTTAGTAAAGGTTCCAGAGGTGTAAAGAGTACTTGGAAACCAGAGTTTGAAAAAAAAAAAGTACCTTATTGTGAACTTTACTCAATTACAAAGTCACCGATTACAAGACTTGAGTAAAAGTCATGAGGTGAAATACAAAAAACTCTTTATTTTGGGGTTTCATTTCCTAACATAGAAATGGAATTTAATTTAATTTATTTTAACAAAAAGTCAGTCTCAGAAGTGCTCAGTCAAACTCAGACTCAGCCGCCAGTACTTTCAGGATCCTGCAGATGGCGATATCACCTCGTTCACCCAAGAAATTAATCGTGATAGAAAAAGATGTCGACTTATCGTGTAAAATCACAATGTAACACTGTGAACAAAATGTAGTGAAATGGAGTAAAAATCTCTTTAAAAATAATACTATTTAAAAAAATAAATGATACTCAGAACAAGTAGCCAAAATACTCAAGTAAAGTTACAAAGCCCATTTACTCAAGTATTTTGGTCTGGTTTGAAGCCATACGAGGAAGTTGTGCTCTACATTTACCATCCGCTGAAGTGACACACACTTCAGGTGCCTATTTTGACTTCTATTTTGAGGTAATGGACCACTGTTGTTCTATCTGAGGCTGAAATACAGAATAAGAGAATAATTCCGCAAGCCATCTGTGAAATATTACCAACGGTGTGGCAGGATTCTGCAGATTCAGCACGGAATGTTCTACTGTTTTCCGGCTGATATTAACCCACGTGGATCAGCGTGATAACTACAGTGTCACTTCTGGTCTAACACAACAAAACAAACCGTTTGGTGAAGTTTACTCGGGACAAACAAGAAAAGAAAGAGAGTTCTAATGCTTATTGTCTTTCCAACAGACCAAAATGGGAACATCGCTCTGTGCAATTTTGTGGTACGTGCAAGTAAAAAAATTACAGCTTTACTCAGAAAGAGACAGATGGGCAGAAAAGACAAAATGAGTCCTCGTGTCTTTTTTTTTTTTTTTTTTGATGGCAAGACAGATATCCGGTGTTTTAGATGTGGAGCCGACGTTTGGTTTGATTTCATGGAAATGTAGATCAATTGAGATCCTTTTGGTAAAAAGCGGGTAAGGAAAGTATATATTAAGATGGTCGACGGTACTTATTTACCTCTAATTTCATGTTTCCTTTTAAAAGACCAATGGATGATCTCATCCAATAATTGAACTCAAGTGTGATGACACAGCACAGGAGAAAGTACCAACGCACTAATGTTACTTTAGTAGAACGTTTTGAACTTTTTAACTCATTTTAAACAAAGTTGCTTCATTTCTGTTTTTGGATGCTGTTTTATGTACAATTTAAGGATACAAATATCTAATGCAGAGATGTCATGAAAAACTGAAAAACTTGGACAAATAGTGTTACTAAAGAATGCATTTTGTATTATTCTGTAAAGAAACGCAAAGCCAGTTGGTCGAAAAGGTGTTATGAGACACAATCAATACAAAATGATAAAGTTAAAATTGTAGCAAGTTCCTAAATAATTGTAATCATACAGTTCAAGATTAAATTCCAAGATCATGTACGTACCAGAGGTGTAAAGTACTTGAGTAAATTGACTTTGTTACTTAAGTATTTATTAATTTTTTCTACTTTGTGATTGTACTAAGTTTCAAAATAATAAGCAACTTTTACTCTTAACTTGTACTTAACTACATTACTGATTGAGTATATGTACCCTTTACTCCACTACAAATACTTTCACTGAAAGCCTAAAATTGAAAACTTGTTAGGAATTCATTTTGTATTATTTGTTATAGAAACAAAGCAAAAAAGCATTATGGTCTTGAGCCACAATCAATACAAAACTGTACAGTTAAACATTTTTATTTAATTAGACAAAATTCCTGTACTTGAATTGTAATCATACAAGATTGAATTTCAGGATCATGTACGTACCAGAGGTGTAAAGTACTTGAGTAAATGGACTTTTTGAGTAAATGGTTACTTTACTTAAGTACTTTTTTTTTTGCTATTTTGTAGTTGTACTGAGTATCAAAACATAAGCAACTTTTACTCTTGACTTGTACTTGTTTTACATGTACTCTTTACTCCACTACACATACTTTCACTGAAAGCCTAAAATTATATATTATGACGTTAAAATGATCGTCTCTCAAACAGATGAGAATTAAATCTTGTCGATGAATAAATGTTAAATAATTCCCACTGCTCAGACCCTTCATTTCATGATTGTTTTCCACAATTTGTCTACAATGTTTTGCATTATATTATTGTTTTCATCATTTTAAGCCCCGCCCATGCCTGCAGATTTGACCCCGGAGGCTGTGCTTTGAAACTTTCTTCGACCAATCAGATTCTGAGCTCCTTTATTTTCATCATGTCACAATGTTTCAGACATGCTGATTGGACGGGGTAGAATCGAATCTCTGCGTGTTTTGTTTTTTTAAACGCGTATTCATGTTCACATGAGTGTTTGTGTATGTATGTGTATGCGTGTGGGTGTGTGTGTGTGTGTGTGTGTGTGTTACATGTTTGCATTTAACGGAAATGCAAAGGTTTAAAAAATCGCAAACTCTATCGTAAAAGTGATTCCGAACATTTTTACAAATCGTTTATTACGTTATTTTAGTAATGTGATGAATTTCCGTCACGCAGTTAGTCTTTAGAAAATGTCACGTGTAAATAAACTGCACCAGCGGTGAACTGGATGTGTAGTGCAATCTTCAAAAAGACAATCCGCTCTTTCTCTCTTCCTTTCTCGTTCTCCTCTCTTTCATCCGCCGCCAATGAAAATCTTTGAACATGTAAGATGGAAGAGCAAAAAAAAAAAAAAAAAAATGAAATCTCTTCTACAGGAATATGGCTTGTATTAATTTAGAAATATTGCTTCGCCTCATCTGAACCGAATTACGGAGTTGAAAAGACGGGCAGACGTTCGCGTTTGGCCCGCGTGAGGACGAAGACGTGCTGGTACGTTAAAACCGTCGCCTGACAGCGTGGAAAAGTTCGGGAATATCTCTCCGTGCGCTTTTATAAGGTCAAATTGATTAGTGAACGTGGGGAGAAGGATGTGGTGTTGTGATTTCATACGGCCTGAAGTGTAGTGTGTCTTGGCTGGTTTCCAGATGATTTCAAGTGTCTCTAATAAATCATATCTGCCATCGCTCTTCTGTCGCGGCTGCCAGCGGCGGATTTGCACCCAATCAAAAACGCATTGTTGTTATAGGCTGCGCAGAAAGCCAAAAATTCGGTTTGTTTTTTCTACAGATTTCAGAATTTGTTAAGGGGTGGTTGTTATTTTTAGTACTAATACACACACTAAATAAAATAATACAATTTAATAATGCATAATCATATTTTTAAAAATAATAATAATAATTGGATTTTTTTTTTTATAATCAGTGTGACCATTGATTCGATAACGATGACCATCGGTTAAAATGCGAACGTTTTTAAATCACTCTCATTGAAACACAACAAACATGCATGACGCAAACCGCATTACCAATCTTTGTTTTTTAATTGATACAATAACAGTCCAATCAAAGGGCAAGACATTACAGTACAAAGGAATTAAATAGTTGTTTTTTGTCAGTTATTAGTTTTTGGTCTGTTATTCATTTATTTATTTTGGTTATTTTGGAAAGAATATATAAATATATGTACAAAAATATAAAATGTAAGTACAGTATATACTTATGTCAGTGTTGATATAGATTTATACTCTCTCGCGCTCTCTCTCTCTCCTCTATATATATACGTATATATATACACACACTGTTTATACACATGTATACATATTACATATATGTATATACAGCACATATATATATATATATATATATATATATATGTGTGTGTGTGTGTGTGTGTGTGTGTATATGTGTATATACATATATATGTATATGTGTGTGTATGAGTGTACACACTGTTTATACACATGTATATATACATGAGTATATACATATAATTTTTTATACATTATATATATACATAATTAAATAAATGTTTTTGTAATAAAGCAAGAAATAAGTAAACCAAAATCGAGCTCTGAGAGCGTGATATATCATCATTTTTCCTTCCAAAATCTTTCTTCAACAATTATAATTTACAGTAAACGAGTATTAACCTTGTTTGAAATGTGATTTCACAGCCATATAATTTCATGTTAAATTCGCGCCGAGAGCGATGTGACAGAGAAGCGCTTGATTTCCTGTGGAATGTGAGGTGCGGTTTCAGGCCATGTTGTGTTTGATGGAAAGTCAAAGGTCTTTTTTCTTTTTTTTTTTTCGTCGTTCCAAATATGAGTCGTCGTGTTCGCACACGCAACCCAACAGATATTAGAGCAAAAAAAAAAACTGACCTTAAGTTTGCCTGCAGTGTCCACGAGAGACGAATAGCATGACTTATGATAACTCAAGGCTACGCTGCAAAAAATGCATCTGAAATAACAAGAAAAAAATGAGTAAAAAGACTTGAATCAAGTAAAATTATCTTCCAATGGGGTGAGAAAATTTTACTTGGTAAGGCAGCTTGAAACAAGCGAATTCATCTTTAACTCTTAATTCTAAGATGCCGTATTTTCTGGACTATAAGCCGCTACTTTTTTCGTAGGTTTTGAATCATGCGGCTTATACAAAGGTGCGGCTATTCTGCAGATTTTTTGATAATGAAGATAAATACGGTAGATACCGTTTATTTTCTCTTTTTTTCTGTCCCGTTTTAATCAGCAAAGTGTTAAAATGCTGGTTAGGAAAGGATCTATTTAGTTACATACATGTACATTTACAAATCAAAATCGTTCATAGAGCGGATGCGGCTTATATACAGGTGCGGCTTATAGTCCAGAAAATATAATTAACTTATCTTGTCGGGGGAAAAAAACGAGATTTATTGTGTAACTTTGAGATCTTTTGGCTCGACAAGAATTAATTTTTTGCAGTGTATGAACGGCTCTCTGAAAGATGTGATGCCTCCTGGGAAAAAAAAAACGCAAAAAAAAAAAAAGGAAAAGCTTTCAGGGAGAGCGAACGCGGTTTCACGCACAAATGGACGTTATTTGTATCTCTTGTTCTCGTTTCAAAGACATGGCACTAAATATACTCCTCCGTGCCTTCTCATGCTCCTCTGGGCTCTGAGTGCAGTCACCGCACGGGCCTTTGGTCATTGACATGGCCACCGACCTCTTCAGAAAGTATTTTTAAGGTTAATTACAGGGCCCGGCGACTTCAGATTGCAGCCCGAGCATCTTATATTAAAGGTTTATGTGGATGACGAGGTAAAACTGCCGACGGAAACCGACAGAGCCACACACAGGGCAAAAAATGCACGTGAAGAAATAAGAAAATAAAAACCAAATGAGTAAAAATGACTTCAATCAAGTCAAATGATCCGCCGATGGGGTGAGAAGATTTCACTTGGTACTGTTAGACGCTTGAAACGATGTTAAAACTTTGCTTGAAACAGGCAAATGAATCAGTCACTTTTAATTTTTAGATAGTTCACTTATATTGTATGACAACAAAACAAGATGTATTGTGTCATTTCAAGTTTTTTTTTGGGCTTCAAGAATTTATTTTTTGCAATGCACGGACCTACTCAGTCTCCGTCCATATACACACTGCGATAAATTCTTGACAAGCGAAAAAATCCTGAAATTAGATAATGAATATTGTTATTTTTTTTTGCAAGATAAATTAACTGAGTTAGGATTGAGAGATGACTTTGCTTATTTCAAGAAAGTAGAATTTGAATTTTCTTGCTTAGAAAAAAATGCTATATGTATGCAATATTTTACACAAAACTGAGACATTTTAGTAAATGTTTAGTAAATAAAAGTAGACATTGTGTTTTAAATTGTGTTTTATATTAAATCCAATCAGATCAACAACTGGAGTTCGGAAACAAATCTAACGTGGATCGTTTTTTTTTTGTCTCACCAGTCTTACCAAGTACAATTGTTTCACCCCATTTTACTTGATTACATTTTTATTTTATTCTATTTATTCTTGATTACAACTCCTTTGGTTTTGTATTTTCTTATTTTGTCCACGCGGATCTTTTACATTGCACCCTTTATGCTCTTCAGAGGCACTTTTTCTCGTCGTCTTCACTTTTGGTGGAGATGATGTCACCATAAGTAGGTCAGTCAGTCACACTTTTAGTTTCATGTCAGAAGCTCAGACATCAAGACGGAATGTTCTAACCATTCTATCACTTCTCCGTCTTAACGAAGCCGGTCAACCAAAACAATTATTGTTGTTTCATATAAATATATGTATGTAATAATAATAATAATAATAATAATAATAATAATAATAAATGTATGCACTGTATACATTTTTGCAAAATCAATTTACGGTTTTGATTACGTCTTGCTATTTAACTCTCGCTATTAAATTGGTGAGTTGAGCTAGTGGTATGTGTGTGCGGCACTATTTATTTATGGTTGTGTTGGTTCATTATGATAATAATAATAATTGAACCTTTATTAGTCCCTCAGTGGGGAAATTTTTCTCTGCATTTAACCCATCCGATCAGACGTGTGAGGTGTTATATGGTCATATTTATTTATTTATAGTGTGTGCAGTGTTATTTATGTTTTATGTTGTTCACTTAGTTTTGTTTCTTATAGATGTGTTCATAAACAGATGATATACATTTTTTTAATTATGTTCTGTCTGCTGTTGTCACGTTATTTGCCCCACTCTGGGACAAATAAAGACACCAGAAAAAGAAATTTTGGTCCAGAAACGTTCACCAAATTCTGACCTTACAAACTGCATGTCACAGCAGAAATCCAGATTCATCAGAACAAGAAACGCTTTTTCAAACTTTTTTTAAGCCTGTGTGAAGTTTAGCACAGTTTGCTGTTTTTAGGTGACTGGAGAGGCACCCAGTGTGGTCTTCTGCTGCCGTAGCCCATCACCTCAAGGTTTGGCGTGTGTAAATTGTAGTTGCAATGAGTGGTTATCTAAGTTCCTGATCAGATAATGGCCAGATTAGAATATGGGTTAACTAGCAGTTGTACTAAATACAACAAGGTGAGAGTCAACAAGGTTTATTATATCGTTTAAAGTAGCAGTGAAGCTTCATATGTTGCAAGCGCTTTTCTGCAATTCCAACTACAATTACAGCGTCATAATCTTCTTTTTCTATGTAACATTGAAGCTTGTCGTAAATGAATACATTTTCTTGATCCAATCATTCATCCAAGATTTTACTGTCGAATTTTACAGAAAAAAATGCATTCAAAGCAATTTCTCTAGAACCTTAATGCCTGTTCCAAAGCTATTCCAGGAAGTTCACTACACCGTGGAGCATGACTGTTTTTACATGATTGTCATTCAGTATTGAGATAATACCTGGAAGCTGTTGTTCTGATGAAACCAATGTTCTCCTCTATGTTTAATAGGTGGCACATGCTTTGTTTTCTGTGATCATTGGGTTTTTTGGGTCGATCTGAACCATTTTAAATTGGGCCTGAATCTGTACTGTCAGGTATGTGTGTGTGTGTGTGTGTGTGTGTGTGTAAATGCAGAAAATTTTGTACTGTACATAAAACGCACACATTTTAGTTACCGTTAGCTCAGATGGAGTTTACTCAAGGTTTGGTGATAATATTTAATCTAATGCCTAGTGTAATGTCTAATACCTATCTAATACCATCTAGTATATATCATATTTGCCGTGTTAAATTATTTGATTATGCTTTCTTTTTCAATATGTGCATTTTCACTATAATCTTAATGAATTATTAGGATACAAGTTGCAGAATCCGTAACACAGAGTTATTACTTTATTATTCATTTGTTTGTTATATAATTTGTTGTTATGAATCATTATGCAAATATTTTTTTGTGAATAATGCTTTACAAATTTAACCTTTGTAAAAATACTAAACTTGCTATGTCAAGAATTGTGTTTTTGGCACGTACTTCTATTAAAACACGTGTTCACATTTATTTCAGAATACTAAAAGTGTATTTTTGATATGGTTTATGTTTAGTCTCCCCACGCTGCTGAGTCTAAACTGTGTGTGTGTGTGTGTGTGTGTGTGTGTGTGTGTGTAGTGCTGTGGAAATAGATGGGCTATTTGAAACCAAGACTGTTGTAAATAGCAGCAAAATGTAAGGTGGTCTGTCATGAATGGGCTCTTGTAAATATTTACTCAACAACCATCCCTGCCCCCCATAACCCCCCCCCCCCCCCC
>MU204413.1:8153361-8217430 GCA_017309775.1 Paedocypris sp. Pulau Singkep
ACCCCCCCCCCCCCCCCGCCCCAATCCCCATTAGAAAAGCGAAAATGTAAAAAGAACATTCACGTAAAGTGATGACAGATGCCATCCGTTACATCATGCTGTGATTTACTGATCAGCTGATAGTATTTATCCACATCATGAATATTAATGTTACCTATGTTTGTCAATGAATTAATTATTGCACATGTCTGATTATTTATGTTTATTATTAGCTCATAAATAAACCAAGTAAACCAGTTTAATAAAATAAAAAATATTTAAAACAAAATAAACAAGTTTCTAAACGTGTTTCCAGAAAGCATTTTATTTGAAATATTACACGTTTAATTTATAATATTTCATAACATTTGATGATATTACATTTATAATATTAATAATTTATTTAATTTATTTTTATTTAAAATATTAAAGTAGAAATTGTTGTACTACTCGTCTAAACAAGTAGTGCTTTTACATGAAAACCTTAAAAATTATATAATAATGTGTTTTATAATATAATTGTATATATTATTATGTATTATTATATATTTAGACCAGTTTAGTCTCTGTTAAGTGTCTACACACACACACTAGCCTCTTTCACACAGCAATGGCGGAAAAATGCAGAAAAATTACCGGACCCACTTTACCGGTAAATACTGTTCTCACAAGTAGAACAGTACTTGTCCATTCCTGCATTTTACCGGTAAAGAACTATTCACAAAGTGTTTTCAAACCCCGGTATTTTCGGTGACATCATCAACTGGCGACACGCTTTAAACAGCTGCGCCATATTAAACATGGATAATGGCGGTAATTGTTTCCTATGTGACGGTGTCACTAGCTTTTCCTTTGATGTGTGACAAATGTCTTCATTCGTCCAAATTATTACAAGCGCTTTGATTTCGCTGTCGTTCCTTTTGGACTGAGGTGTAAAGAGTACCAGACAACCATACTTAAGTAAAAGTACGGCTACGTACTATATAAGTTACTCCAATACAAGTAAAAAGCCACCATTATGAAAAAGATTTGAGTCAAAGTATCGAATTTTAGAAGAACTTAAGTATTTTACTCATACTAAATTTAGGCTAAAAAAAAAACTAAACAAAGAAATGTGAAAAAATGTATTCATGAGGTTTTATTTTTGTTTACAACAGAAACAAAATTTAACACCTCCAAAAATGGTAAAACTAATAGAAATAAAGAACAAAAAGTCAGTCTCAATCAAACTCAGATGTGCAAAATAAATAAATAAAATTCATGTTTATGTGGTTTCTGGATTCACAATCAGCTTCCAGTATCTTCAGCAGACTACAGATGACAAAATCACCTCATTCGCCCAAGAAATTAACCGCGGTAAAAATCGATTATGGTTTGTTGTGCACAATCAAGATGTAACGAGTAACAGTAAGTGTCAATTCAAATGTAGTGGAGTGAAAACTACAGTTACTCAATCACAAATGCAGTGGAGTAGAGAGTAACAGTTGCTTATATTTTTGATACTCGGTCCCAACCTTCTTGTCATCACGGACCGGTCAACGTCTGATAATTTCATATGTGGCCTTGCATTTTTCACATTTTTCACATTTCAGTACTTATTTAAGTATTTAACAATATAATAGTATGTATTTGTATTTAAACATGCATTAAAAAAACCGTCATTCCAGTTAGATGCTAAATCACTTTATATTTGCATTTTGGTATGAGGAGAAGAAAACTTAAAAAACTCGAAAATGGACCTTGAAGGTGCTTGAAAAGTGCTTGAGTTTGATCTTTCAGGATGAAGTGATGGATGAAATGGGGATGAATAGAGTTTTTGAGTTGAATGGAATAGATTATCGGAAACACAAGATGATTGGATAAGAGCAGCTGTGAGAAAGAGGGTTTATATAGAAGCCTGAAGCTCTTGGTGTTAATGGTGAGGTGAGGTGGTCCCGAGGGGCGTCTTCCTCACAGGAGACGTTCAGGTAATTGCAGTTCAGGGCAATTCATTAGTTTGAGTCTCCAGCAGTGCAGCAGGACCACCTCACTCTCTACTCACTCTCTACTCGCTCTCCACGCTCCTCATTATCCCACCAAAGCACAGCACATCTGTAGCCGGGGCAAGACCTCGAACCACGGCAGTAAACACCTCCATCAAGCTTCACTGAGGCTTCAGGGCCTGACACAGTATATAACAGACATGTCATAGATATTCTATACCTCATTGAACAAGAATGTATTTATTTATTCAAACATGTATACATAAGAAATAACAACAGTATAAAAAAAACACAACATTCAATTCAATTCAATTCAATACAAAAAACTTTATTCATCCCCAGGGGGAAATTGCTTGAATTTCTTTTTGGGGAAAATTGCTTAAACATAATATTAAGATTACAGTCATATTGTTCCTGTCCATAAACATGTTTGAAAAGGAGTAGAAAGAACTTATCTAGCCCCGCCCCCTTATATTGCACTTTAACACGTGACGACTGTATCCACAGCAACATCATAAATTAACTAAGATAAATCTATGACAAAAATTTGACAAAATTATTCCGCATGTTTAGAGTAGTACGAATTAATGTCCTTTTTATATTTATGTTTGAAATGTATTTATGTTAGAAAAATTGACCATCGCTGTGAGTGAGAGTGTGAATCTGATATATATATATATAATTTAATAGTATTTTTAATTGTTTATTTAGTGTTTATTTATTTGTTTAATCGATTTTTTATTGATTAATAGTGAAATATTGAATAGGCAAAGACAATGCATGTGTATTTAAAAACACACACACACACACACACACACACGTATATATGTATATGTATTCATATATTCTACTTTTTTGTCTTTTAGTTTCATTGTTTCTCCCTTTAAGATGCTTAACAGTTTAACTGAGAGACTCGATTGTCGTCCTCATTCTTAAACTTGTCAATGGAACATCTAGTGGTGAGGAGAAGAATTACACACACCATTATTTTTCTTTTTTGAAGTTATTGTATTTTATGCTTCTGTTTGACTTTCAGTTCCATTTAAATCTATAATACTACACTTTGCCTGACACCAAATGCTCGTTTCAACAAAGTTTATTCACTGACACAAGACAAAAAAACCGACATACCTTTCATACCTTCTAAACATAATTATATCTTTCCTTTTTTATCAGCACGTGATTTATTAGTGTTTTTATTATAACTATTATTTGATTTCATTCCGTTTTCGTTTCCATGACAGCCAAGACAACAAACAGAGCATTCTGACTCGAGTGTGCTGACATGTCACGCTAAAAGCTTCCACATACCTGGACGCGTTTATAGAAAACGCTTACGTCTCAAATTGTTTTAAAGCTGCTCTTAGTGTCACTTCTCAATACATTTCTCTCTACAATCCATTTAAAATACCTAGTTGCTACTCTCTGTCTGTCGTTTACGTTGTCACTAAGGGAAATCGAGCGTTTTTAGGTTTTGGCTATTTTTATGATTTTTTACTATAGTTTTATGCTGTTGCGTTTTATCCTGTTGATTTTATTGTCTTTTATTTTTTTTTTATCTGTGGCCGCACCTTGTAAAGCACTTTGTGATTTTATCTAAGTGATAAATAAATAAAAGTGCTATATACATTTTTGTGCTATATAAATAAAATTCACTTACTTACTTTTGCACTCTTCCTCTTTGAAGCTAAATCTTCTCATACTGTCATTGTATCCATATTGTTGTGAAGATGTTTTTCTTTGTCTTTTATGTTTCAGCACCATTTAAGGTTTTTTTTTTATGTTTCCATTCTATTTCCATATGTCTACTATGGTTTTATGCTTGGCTTTACTCGGGTTTATTTTACTTTATTTTATGTGTGTTACTTTTATCTACGTCTTGCTTTTATCACACACGACCCTTTGATGGCAGTGTGTTGTTTAATAACTGAGCTTTTAATGTTTACAAACGTGCCTTTAATGTTTACAAACGTGCCTTTAATGTTTACAAACGTGCCTTTAATGTTTACAAATGTGCCTTTAATGTGTACGCACAGGCTTTGTTTGTTTTAAAATGTGTTTTGTAAACAAACAAACAATGCCCAGTCCAAAGACTGCAGGCCCTTTTCATCATCTTGCTTGTTTATGTTACTTTTTACTTGTTACTTTTTCGTCATTGTTACATCGTAGCTTAAGAACAGAAACGACAATGTGTCCGTTCTGAATGTCACAGTTGCACTAGTCGAGCACTGGTTTGGCTCACACTCCCATTAGGGCGTGTGTGTGTGTGTGTGTGTGTGTGTGTGTGTTGTGGCATCAGAGTGGGGATTGTAGCCATGCCCAGCCCCGGTTATAATTAGACAGCGTGCAGCTTTCCTAAAAAGAGAGATTTTCTCGCCTGCCTTCGCATCGGCACGAAACGGGAACTTTTGGCTCCTGACGGCTGTACTTTTACATCGCTGCGTAATATTGCCCGCTTCAATAGTATGAAAGGAGGTGGGCACCAGCGGATGCTCCGACGCTCCCAGCCAAGCCTTTCCCCGTTTGATGTCGCCTTTCATACAGCAAAACCCGTAATTACAACGAGCTCCACGACTTTAATCAAAAAACGTGCTTTATTCGCCCGCTTCGCCCGGGCCGTACTGGCAGATGGATGTGGTTGAAGGTTTGCCTTGGCCTAGCATCCTGCTACTGGCTGGGAGAAGGAGGGAGGCGGGAGGGAGGGAGGGAGGGAGGGGCGGGGTCAGAGGGGAAAGCTGGGGGCGGAGTTTCCAGCTGGTAATGAAGACTTTTCTTTTCATCCGCAGAACGTAGAGCTGGAGTGCCGGGAACGGGAGCTGTGCCGCTCCGCTGCACTCTCTCCTTCTCTCTCTCTCCCTGTCTTTCTCTATCCCTCTCTCTGTTCACTCGCACCAGTGCCGGATCTAAGCCTGCGGATATGGACGTCTCACTCTCCCCAGACGGCACCAGCTTTTAGGTAAGAGCTGTCAATCTACTTAAGTATTTGTGCGTTTGACAGACGGACGGGGGTAATGGGGGTGTCGGGGGGGGGGGGTACTGTCACGTCACTGACACTCACACACTTTCACACTTGACGCTTCCCAGCCCGTGTGTGATACTCCAGGCTCTGTCAGAGTGGCAGCATGTGTGAGCGCACAGCTGTGCAGATGTTGTGGGAGGACTTTTGCCTCGACTTTGCTTCTCAATCTGGGCTTTGAATACTTTGTTTTACAGCGCTGTTGTGATGCGTGAATGTTGTGTCCGAAGATGTGCTTATGGTTTGTGATGAGTGTTCATAACTCAATATACTGTCGGTTTTCAGACAGGTGTATGTTGGATGTGTGTGTGTGTGTGTGTGTGTCGTTCTTTGCGGTAGTGATGGCCACAGTCCTGCCGAAAGCTTTCCCAAACTCATCTGTGTAAATACGATGAGAGGTGGAGGGGACCGTTTGTCATCCGTCTTTGAGCCGCACTCGTCCTTTGATCTGAATTCTCTGGACATGTCCCTTCTTCCTGCGGCCCACAGACTTTTTTTTTTCTTCCACATTTTCACTTTTTTTTTCATCGTTGGACTCCTACACCCCAACTCTCCTTCCCCACCTCCACTCGTCTCTAGAGTATCTCTCCGTCCTTTAGCAAGCATGACCCCTTCTTTTTCATCATCCATTCATCCATCCATCCATCCATCCACTAAGAGGTTTTCAAGCTGCTCATCCCTTTATCCACAACTATACTCCTCCCTCTCAATTACCCATTCTGGGGGTTATATCTCTTCCCCCCCCCCCCCAGAAAAAGAGTTTCCATTAGTTTTTTCATTTTTTGCAGAGCTTGGAGAATTATGGTTTCCCAACTGTTCGACTGAATAGTGAACAGGAGCCTGGGCTAATTGAAAAAACACGTGCGGAGTGAAGGAGACGGACTCACTGTCACAAATGAACTTTCCAGAGCTGGCAGTGGAGGTGGAGAGTTTTGTGGTTATGTTTGGCTAGTACAGTTTTGGTAGCTTTTGCTTAAAGGGTCAACAGGACACGGGGCCTACAGGAAGCAGAAGACGTATAAATACCGAGACACAAAGGACAGAGGGATGTGCACATTAGACGATTAATGGAAAAGCCATGCTTTCTGTGTTTACTACATGAAGGTCTCGCTGACAGCAGATGAGTCTGCGACCGTAATCTGGGCTATTTATCTCCATCTAGTACAGAAGTGTCAGGCGGATAGAAAACATAGGTGTTTAGTTACCAACTCTAGGCATGTGTATGTGTGTGTGTGTGGCAGTGTTGATTTATCATTCATACATGGAATAAATACTTATTGACTCCAACAGTTGTCCTATATTTACTCAAAATAAGCTTTCAAGCTTCCATATGCCAAGAAATGTGGGCTGCGTCCAAAACCCATCTGTTTTTACTGGCGTTTAAGACAGTTTGAGTTGCGACAATATTTTTATCCGGCTGTCTATTCCTAATTTTTTTTTTTTTGTACCTGGTGTTTTTACTCATTTTACAATTCTAGTCCTAGTTTTTTTTGTACCTGGTGTTTTTACTCTTTTTAAATTTATCATCATTGTACTGTACTGTACAGCATGTTGTATCAACAAAGTTTGTGTTAAAGTTTTTAAAAATAATTACAACGTTGGGTCATTCCAACACAGTTGTGCCACAATGTCGCAGCATAAAAAAAAAACGACAAAAAAAAAAAATTCCTCGTTGTGTCCCAAAGAGACCAGTTTTGTTTTATTACGGCTATATTTGAATGTTTGTTTCGCGCATTCCTTTGTTAATAGTGTTACCAAGGGTTTGAGGTTTGGTGGAAAGTAACAATCCGATCTGACCTCTTGACCACGGCCTGACAGTGTGTAACTCTAACCCGCTCCGGTGGGGATTCCTGGTGCATCACATGTGCGCACATGCAAACACATAAACACCACAGACAGGCCGAGAGCAATAATGGGATCAGCAGCAGCACTTAGCAGATACAGGGGCAGCGTTTGCTTAAACCAGCCATTCGGTTCTTTGAGATGCTCCTCAATGTGTATTTTTTTTTTTTACCAGTGCCAAACGTTGGCTTTAAAAGTGCCATTCCTGAGCCAGACAAATGTTCTTTCAATTTAATGTCAGTGTGAAATGTTTCAAGGAAATGTTGAAAATTGTTATTTAAAAAGTGGGATTTACTAAGACTCTAACTCTTCTATCAACTTGATAAAAATATTTTTACATATTTTCGGACACTATAATAGAGTGGCTTTTTTAATGTTTGTAGTCCTTACTTTACAGTCATTTAGCAGACACTTTTATCCAAAGCGACTTACATTTCACTACCATTTTTACAACTCAACAATTTCCCTAGGGATCAAACCCATGATGCACTATAGCCTGAATTACTGAGAAAGTAGTTGAGAAAGTAGAACCAGCAACTATTTTTTGTTTACACAAGTAATACCTGGGAGAATGCTGCATGTGGGGGCAAATGTGCTTTGAAATAAATACAAAAATCTGGACATTTTTCAATAGCCCGTCCTAAGTAAAGTAGAGAGGGGATTGTGTGTCCGAATGACCCTGGGAACTCTGCTGACCGGGGCTCAAAAGCTCTAGTTTGGTCTCTCACGGCAGAATCACCACCACTCATTGACTAAGATTTGGTACACAAATCCTTGAAAAAGGTTTGACTCTTAGCTCGAGTAAGACCTGGCTTAGCCTATGTACCGAATAGCAGTGTGGAGTACACGGCTTTCTTAGAGTTCCTAGATGAAGAACTGAAATGTGCCCCAATTGGGACTCCATTGTCCTCGTGGTGGGACTTTAATACCACAGGTATAAAAATCCATAACAGTTTGACGATTAATCGATTACTAGATTAATCCATAATCTTATGACGTGTCTGGATGGGGCGTGATTTGGAGGATTCGTCCTGATCTTAACACAAGAGGTGGTATTAGAGGTGTTATTAGACATCAAGACATCAACATCAAGAGGTGTTATTAGACTTCTGTGATTGTTAGGACCTGTCCAGGAGACCCTCGAATAAAGGTCTATAACCGACTTTGTGATTGTATCATCAACTCTTTGGCCATATGTTTTTGCCACACAAGAGAAGGGAAGAGCTGTAAACTGGATCTGGTGGCAGAGGAGGAAGCTGGACAGGCTGCAGACCCAAGTGTCTAGGAACATCTGGCAGAGCCCTGTATCAGGGAGGTCTTCAGGTCACACCTCCCGGAGAGCTTCAACCAAGTTCAGAGGGAGGTGGGCAACACGGAGTCTAGATGAACTATGTCCTTCACCCAAATGGCCATTGTGGTTGTATTGAGCTGAAGTCATAATTCTGGTGGCAATACCTTGAACCTGTGGTGGACACCAGAAGTAGGGGTGGGATTAAGCTGATGAAAGTGTTATACCTGGATTTTACTTGTTTTTCTTGCTTAGCTTGATGGACACCACAATCAGTGTATATATGCCTACATTGCAGCCCAGGTAGTCCGTTTGGGAGAAGTAGACTATTGGTCTGCCTCTAAGGGACCTGACAGAACTGTTTACAGTGAGATTGGTGAGTTGCTAACCAGAACTCAGTAGTAGGACAGTGAAAGAATACTTTGATGACTTCTTTAACCCTTCTGACATCCCTTCTGTTGAGGAAGGGGAGGCTGAAGTCACTGAGGCATTTAGAAAACTCCTCAGTTGCAAGTATCCGGGTGTAGATGAAATCTACATCTTATTACAAGTTTCTGAATGTTTTTGCTGACATGCCTTTGGATGTCAGGGTCATTTTTCTTTTAATGGTACCATGGTGGAGGGTTCCCTTTTCAAAAAGGGGAATCACAGAATGTCTTCCAAAGGTAGACTTCTCACTTCTCAGACGTCCCGGGAATCCAGTTAAATGAAGGGTTTTGGAGAGGACAAATGTAGCAGAACCTTGGATACTGGAGGAATAGTGCAGAACATTGTTATTATGGAACAAAGAAAACTTTGGACCAACTCTTTACCCTTACAAGGTTGAAGGGTACACCATCACTTTTGGCTTGAGAGTTTCTTTCGGAGCTCACCAATCCAGTCTGTGTGTGTTTTGTGAACCTGTATGTTGTAGAAGACATTTGACTGTGTCCCTTGTGGGAGCTTGTAAGGAATTTTTGGAGACAAATATATTTGTATCTTGTTTATGAGTAAGAGAAGAAATGATTATGGGATTAGCAAAGAAATTGGGGCATCAGCAGCAGTAACATAGTCCATGTACTGTTTAACTCTTAATTTACCAATTTGCTTAATTTGCCCGAGTGTTCCAACCCTCAGCTTTAGTCATGGCCAAAATTACGTTGTGGATACAAGAAGCTGAAATAAATCTTCTTACTAGAGTGACTGGGTGCCTTCTAGGGGATAGTGTGAGGAGCTAGGACACCTGGGAGAAACATGGAGTAAAGACACTTCTCCTCTACATACTTGTGTTGGACCACTTTTTTAGGGTGGCCTGGTAATGCTTTGGTGTCTCCCGAGTAGAATTGGAGCAAGTACCTGCAGAAGGAGTGAGTGGCGATAGAGGCGGCTCCATCCCTCCACATAAAACAGCGGCACCAGGTCTTCAGAGGTCCAGAGGGCATCATAGACAAAGATGAACCCTACATTTCTAGGAGATTCCATCTTCCCGAGCGTTCTGGTTGACATCATATCCATTATGGTGGCACCACCACTCCTCCAGGTTGTACGGCACTCAGCGGTCAGGAGAAGAGTGTTTAGAATAACATGGAGTGCAATACTTGGAGATTTTGACAGTCTTATGAGGTGCAGGTGTGATTCGGTTCCAGGCAACTAGACTAGGCAGCCTTTCTATACTATTATATTAACTTATTCAATAACTTATTTTTATAGGTCAATATATGCTTCGTTGAAGAGATGTGTCTTCAGTCTAGACCTAAATTGACTCACTGATTCTGAGTTTCGAATTGTGATAGGCAGAACATTCCATAGTTTTTGTGCTAAATATGCAAATAAGACCTTCTGTATAAGGTATTATAAGCTGGCCTGAGTTTTGTGAGCGCAGCATTCGTGTAAGCTCATAATATGTGAGCCAGACTAATTTTGTATATCATTTATATTTAATACAAAGCACAAACACATACTAAGACTCCATTCACACGAGCTTGGCTTCCTGATGGAGGTGCGCTGTTTACCTTTTTTTTTTTTCACTCTGTGGTTTTCACCTGAGGAGCAATAATGTGGCCACAAGCTTCCTATAGACTAACTGTGAGAGAATCCTGGCAAGCGTTTTCCCCTTTTTATCTGTGTTTGTCTGTTGGCTAACACACTTTCCAGAGTAAAATTAAATGTTGAATTTGGAAAAGAAAGAGCAAGGGAGTGAATGGTGTGATGGACCAGAATGTTAAACTGAACTTTGGCTTTAGATTGCGACTCTTCGTAGGTTTGCGTCAATATTTGTCTGGCATTTTCTTGCAGCGCGTGTTTTCTGTCATTTGGTTGTATGGTCTCTCTGACTTTATTCTTCTTATCTCTATCTTTTTCACCCAGATGCGTTCTCTTCTTCCCGTAATCACCCTTTTTCGTGTCAAGATGTGTCATTGTTTTGACATTTTCCTTCAGACCGACGTCTGACCCCAGAGTTGACGTCATGCTTTATTTTAAAGGGAAAACCAAAGTCTTCTCGCTCAAGGTCAGCGGTTCCGTACAGAGCTGATCCGATTTGCTGAATGGGTTTTTGTTTTAGATGGAACACAAACCACACGTTCAAATTAAGATGTTTAACTTTAGAGGTGTTTTTAGTTGGGAGGCAAGTTTCAAAGGGTTCCAAACGACACTTTTAAACTGAACCGGAAACACCTGAATTAACGATCTGGTATAAAGAAACATCTATAGAAAATAGAAAGATTAACTCAGTAGAACTTTCTTTGTTCTAAATAAAAACATTTCCAAGGTGTTTGTGTTACTTTTATAATCTAACAAAGAAGTATGAATGCGGTTGTGTGTTTTTTTTATGCGCTTATTAATAATCTTAAAAAGAAGTGTAGACTTGAAAAATGTACTTACATGATAAGACTTTCACACATAAGTGAAAAGAAATCTGGATGTTGTACAATCAAATAATTTACCTTCTTTACAAAATCTAAACTAAAGTACATAAATATAATGTATCTGTAATGTATCATTGAGGCAAAATGATCAAACGAAATAGTTTTTTAGTTGTGTGGCTAGCCACTGTAGCTACTTTTACAGTATACTTATTATATACACGATTGCAATAGTTCTTCTTTGCCATCATTCTACTGTATGACTTTCTTTTTTACAATAAGATAAGAAGAACGTCTTTTTTACTTTTTAAAATAAGAAGAACGTCTTGGCTAAACTTGTATTTATTTACAAGATTCGTGAGCACAACAATAATATGTCAAGTGGCTGTTTAGCGTCTGTAAAAAGCGCTGTTTAAACATATTGAGAGATTTTTCTTTTACACAAAACGCACTTTCTGTGTCAATATTTTATTGCGGCTGAACACCTAATGAAAGGATGTGTGGAAATTTGACAAGATTACTTAAAGAATAAAGATTAAATTGCATGGTTTTTATAAATAAATTGTCTATATTTTTACATTTACAATTTAAATTGGAATATTGAATATTGGAGTTTTTTGTAATTTATTATTATGCTATGGCACTATCACATCCACAGACACAAAATATTTTAATGGAGTTAATGAATACAATTCATGTCGAATGAGGTGAGTACTGTACACATTAATGTGAGGTGAGTTTGTCAATATGGCCACTAGGGGCAGTATCGAAATTGTGCTCTACATTTAATCATACAGTGAAGTTACTCACACAGACACACACACACACACACACACACACACACACCCAGAGTGGGACCACAACCGCCTCTAATTCAAATAGATCAGATTATAGAATTAACACAATTCCTGAAAAAGAAAACACTGATAGTGAAACAGTAGCTACTTGTCTATTATTGGTAACATTTTTGGGTTGATATCGCAATCTTTAGAATTAGTATTTAGAGTTAAGTTTTACACAGAAAACCCCATTTTCAGGTGGAACTTGCAGTTTCCCTATCTTTTTTATGTTTACCATAACTGCTTTATTTAAAAAACAATCCCAAATTGGCATCTTCGTCAGTTCTTCGTCAGCATCACTCATATGTTTTCTCTCCTCTGATTTATCAGCCAGTGAAAGTGATTTGGTCTCCAGAAGCCGATGCTTGTTTAAAGACTGTGGGAGGATGATTTACGGCAAAAATTGCTAGTTTGGGGGGCGTTTTCCACACAGAGCAGAAACGCCATTTTTGAAAGGGTCTGACGCAATAGAACTACAGCAGTGAACAAGGGTCTAATCTTAGTCATTTAACATGCTGGCAATTGCTTTATATGTCCGGTTTGAGGCTTTTAGTGCCTGTCATGTCAAATATAGTGAATGATTGAGTGAATGAGCGAGTGAGTTTGCCTATATGACCACTAGGAGCAGTATTGAAATTACACTCTGCTTCTAACAACCCAGTGAAGTGACACGCACCAACCCGGAGCAGTGAGAAGAGTTTGACAGTCTTAGGAGGTGCAAGTGTGATTCGGTTCCGAGCACTGCACTAGGCAGCCTTTCTATCCAATTATATTAACTTATTTCCCTCGTGGGGTTATAAAGTGATCATGTATTGTGATTGATGAGGCTGAAGGGGTGGAGCCTGTGATGGCGACCTAGCTGATTGGTTGGTGGCTGGTACACCACGTGCACAATTCAGGCATTGAAGAGGGCTGATTCCTGGCCGCAGTGAATCATCCGTCTCGGACCGAGGTGCTAGATTTGAAGCGTTGGTGCAGCATGCTTCGTACAACAGTGCCAGAGATTTTGTGGGGAAACCGCCAGGCTAGACTTCCTGCGCCTCAGATCTCCGTTTTCTTCATATTGGAGATCAGTAGGTTTTTATCAGTCTGGCACCAGGGTGCTCACATTTTTTTCAGCTTGCGAGCTACATGAAAAATGACCAATTGGAAACATTCTTCAAAATGAAACAGAAAAAATGTACTTATAAATTAACGGAGTATCCTTTTTTTTTTTTTCCCAGAAAAGTACTTAAGTACCTCGCATTGTGCAAAACAACTTTTGTTGTTACTCTTTTTGTTACTGCTTCTGATGTGGTTAACGTGAGCAAAATAACAGTTTGGAAAACATTTTCGATCACTTTTTTTTAAAAATAAATTTCCCTTTATAAAAAATGAATGAAAGCGGGATTAATAATCCAATAATGAGCCGACATTGATTCAATGTTTTGAGTATTTTTTTATGAGTGGTTTTCTTTTAAAATACTTATGTATTTTTGAATTTTTAAAGAATAACTGTTTCGATTTTATTCACAATTTCATTGCTCTCTAGTCGTAGCCATTGCCAATACCAAAGTCAACATTAAATTGTTTTTTTGGCAGTGGTGTTTGTTACTTTTACTCTCTGCTTGACTACATTAGTGATTGAGTATCTGTACTCTTTACTCCACTACATTTGAATGAACACTCACCGTTACTCGTTACATTGAGATTGTGAGCGACAAGTTGACATCTTTTTCTACAGCGGTTAATTTCTTAGGCGTACAATTTCTTCGTGTTAAATTTCATTTCTATATTAATAAATAAAACCTCATAAATAAAGAGTTCCTTGTTTTTTACATTTCTTGCTATCTGGGAGCCTAAATTCCGTAGGAGTAAAATACCCGCGTTCTTTTAAAATGGAATACTTTACGACTATTACTCAAGTCTTATTGGAATTAGTGACTTGTAACTAGTAATGGAGTCATTTTACAGTAAGGTACTTTTACTCAAGTATGGTTTTCCAGTACTCTCTACACCTGTTTGCTTTTGTACTGTTGCTTTAAGACGTCTAAGAAAAATCTAAGAAAAAGACAGAATTGATGCAAGATCGTCGTAACCAAAGGATGCTGAATCTGAAATGTGTCGAAGACGCCAATGACAATAAGACAAGAAGACGTTTTCATTGCCGTCTTTATGACCAAGCAGAAAAAAAAGCAGGTGTTGGGAAGCGAAGAGCCGGCGTGATGTGTCGAGGCCTGAGGACGGTGAGGTGAGGCAGTAAATGGGGAGGTTAAGATGGGAGAGGAGGCGTCGCCGGTCACTTTCCTATAATTCCGTCCCCGCCCACTTTACCTTTCACCTCAGGCGAACGCGCGTTCTGTCCACCCTCTTTTACCGAGCACTCGCATGCTTTTACGGCGTGCAGCGACTGGTCCCGCTCTCTGAAAAACCTTCATGAATGTCCCATCGCCCCAGGTGGGTTCGTGGGGTCAGAAGGTCAAAGAATGTGTGAGATTTCGGCTCTTTCGGTTTTCGAAGCCCGGCTCATCGTCCAATCAGACGTCCGATGGCTATCAAAGCCTCACGAGCCCGATTTCCTCTCGAATGTGGCGTGGAGAAACCTCAAGAGGGAAAGCCTTTGTTACACGAACCATCTGTGACTCCTCAGCACGGCTTGAAATGAAAGGCCCGGTTCCTTAAACACGGGTTTATAAACTTCCTCATCACGTGAAACCAGTATACAGCCCAATCTGACAGTTGTTAGGAGGTTTCCACCACAACGTAAACCCCTTAAGTCGCAAACCCCCCAACATGTGATTAAGAGTCGTGCTTCTGGAACAGTCCGACGGCATGAGATGATGATCACCAGCGGTGGTGTGTATATGACTGGGGTGTTTTTACTTGAGTAAATGGATTTACTTGAGTGAAATGATTTGGTTACTTTACTTGAGTATTTTTTGGGATGTTTTGTGCTTGTACTGAGTCTCAAAAAAAAAGCTTTTACTCTCTACTTACATTTGGGATTGAGTATCTGTACTCTTTACTCCACTACATTTGAGTGGGCCGTTACTTGTTACATTGCGATTTTGCGTGACAACACTGCAAAAAATACATTCTTGACAAGACAAAAAGTCTTGAAATTAGATAATAAATCTTAATTTTTTCATACTTGATAAATTAATTATAGAATTAAGCATACAATTACAAGTGAAATATTAATTTGCTTGTTTTGAGAAAATGTTTCCAGCTGTCGTACTAAGTAAAATTTACTTACCTCATTGACAGAAAGTTTTACCTGATTTTTTTACTTGACAGTTTTTTTTTCCTCGAGTTGCTTTTTATTTTCTTATTTTCTCAAGTGAATTTTTCGACATCTTTTTCTAACGCGGTTCATTTCTTGGGCGGACAAGTTGATATCGCCATCTGCAGGATGCTACAGGTACTGGATCCTGTTTATCAGCTAAATTACGTGAATTAGCACTTTTTTGCACATTTGAGTGACTGAGACTGACATTTTGTTGTTTTTTTAATCTATTTTGTTCTTCCATTTTGAAACAGTGAGGTGTTAAATTTCATGTGTATATATATATATATATATATATATATATATATATATATATATATATATACGTGTATATATATATATATATTCATTTCTAGGGAAATAAAGCCTCATAAATAAAGAGTTTCTTGCTTTTCACATTTCTTGGCGTTTTTTTAGCTTAAATTCAGTACGAGTAAATTTGTGAAGTGAAATTTGGATAGTTTACGACTTTTACTCAAATCTTAGAATTTTACCGCATGATTTCTGCACCTTTACTCAAGTATGGTATACAGTTCATTACTAGTTTGATCCTTTTTGCCCTTCAGATGCAGTCGAAATTGTGTTCATGATCCTAAAAAGGGGATTTTTTTCTTTTAAAGCGCGGACAAAAAGCGACTGAGCGATGACAAACTCCCCCGACTCATTCACGTCCTTTGATTCCTAAATAGCAGTTTTCAGTTTCATCCCGCCCCATCATTACCAGAGATTCATCGCTCTTGCTGAGGTGGAGTTTTCCACTCTCGACTCAAAGCATCGCACCACGATTCCAAATAATTACCGTGGTCGGAAAAAGGGCGAGAATGGTGGCATGAGTCGAGCTAATTTTCTTCTAATTTCCCCTCCAGATTGTGATTGGCAGGAAATCATTGGCTGCTGTAATTTACAGCGTGGTTCTCCTTCACTCGACAGACTGCGCCTCCATAAAGTGTTACAGGTCAAGGCAAGAGTCCTGTAAAACGCAAAGAGGCATGTTTCTTTATTACCGCACTCGGAGCTGAATTAGCGGTGGCGCAGTGGGTAGCGCTGCCGCCTCACAGCGGGTTTGAGGCCTGATGGAGTTGGCGTGTTCTTCATGGCAGATTTTTTTAATACATTTTTCGATTATTTCTTCGATATTCTCGTCATTCTCGTCAAAACGACACATTTTACCTGACGAAAACGAAACGAAAATTATATAAAAACTTCCGCTCAGGGACGAAACGTTAACTGCATTTATTGACACTTTCGTCGACGAATAAAAAATGCATTTCGTGACGACGTCCAATCATAATCCAAGCTTGGGGAGAAAGGCGAGTGCAACATTTATTTCAATTGAAAGACAAGTTCATAAAAATAAGTTCAAGAAAAAGAAATGTTTTTCCAATAAAAATATTTGTATATATTTTGTATGTTCATAGTTATCTATGTATTCAGATTTCTTAGATATAGTAACTTTAGTAAACATTTAGAATATATAGCACCTATATTTTTGTTAACTAAATCTATACTGTAATTTAGTCAACTATAATGTTGTGGTGTTTAGTCGACTAAAATTAGACTAAAGCAAAAAAAAATTAAGATGACTCATTTGGGACTAAAACCAATCTGAGTTTTAGACTCAGACTACAAGACTAGGACTAAAACTAAATTAAAAATGCTTTGTCAAAATTAACACTGCTCCGTAAAATGCTTTTGTGTGTTTCTTCTGGGTCTCCCACGCCGTAATAAAGGACGTGTGTGTGGTGCTCTGCGATTGGCCGGCCAGCAATCCAGGGGGTGTGTCCCGCCTCAGGCCCAGATTTGCAGTGATTGGCTCACTCTCCCCGTGACCCAGAAATGAAATAAGCGGTAGAAAATGAACGAATTAAGCAGAATTTTAAAATCAGCAGTTGTGCTTTTAATGCTTTGATAACTTCAATACGAAGGATTAATATCCTCGTTAAGCAGACCGTGCGTTTTGATTGTGTCTGTTGCTTGGATTATTTTACTCCTTGCCCGGGTGCGATGACGCTTTGGACTTCGTTTGAAGCCGTTTTTGCTAAGCTAGTGATTTAGTTTGTTTATGGTGGTTCCTGACTTGAAATATGTAAAAATAGGAGCTTATATTTACGCTCATATTTTAACTCGGCAATTATAAGCATCAACCGAGTTTTTAAGCATCAAAAATTCGAAAAAAGGTGCCTATATTTGCGTCAATATTGGAATAGTTTTTTTTGTTTTGTTTTAATGCATGTTTATATGCAAAAAAAAATACTATTATATGCTAAATACAAACTTGAAAACTGAAATCTGAAAAATTACGATTTTTTTACGATTTCCAATTGTCAAGCGTTGACCGGTCCCCGACGAAAAAAAGGTTACGGAGCACTGATCTAGATATTTGATTGTACACACGCTAGTTAAAGTGTGAAAGATTGCAGCCAGTATTTGCGTGGCTCGCATTAACCGTTAAACTGACAGACCAAATAAACAGGGAACTTTTTGTGACCTGACTCTTTTTTTACGGGGCATCAAACTCTAGTAAATACACGCCGCGCTTAGGAAACTTGAAATAACAGGCAGCGTTTTATTAAACCCAATGGCACGACATACTTTCACTCCACTGCGTCTCGCTCAACCTGAGATTCCTCGGAGTAGTTGTGAATCTTCGCCTGGTTATTATTCCTTCAGTCCACTTTATTTACTACAAGTGGTGTGGGTTTCTTGTGTAATCTTAGATTGACTCCTATGGATTTACACGATCGAGATGAAGAATTATCTTCACAGTGTCAGATGTTCCCGCCCTGGAGCTAAGCACTTTAACGTTGAACGGACATGGAGATCTTTCTGAAATCTGAGATGACACCTTCAGACACCTTACAAACACACACATTGCCTTTCCCCAAGGCTTGAAAAGAGATATACGTCTACGTGTAGTGAAAAGGTGAGATGAGTTTGTCAACATGGCCACTAGTGGAACACAAAATCATGTTCTTCCTAAATTTATTTATTAATTTATTTATTTTTGAGTGAGATATGTGGCGAACCATATCGAAATTGGTGCTGTGCTTTAAACCGTTCCAGTGAAGTTACCAGTGGTGTAAAGTTTACTTGTTACTTTACTTAAGTATATTTTAGGCTACTTTGTACTTGTTTTGAGTATCAAAAAATATTAAGTTACTCTTTTATCTTCTTCTTTTATTTTTACTCTCTACTTGACCACATTTGTGATTGAGAATCTGTACTCTTTACTCCATTACTCCAGTATCTGTACTCTTTACTCCTTTACTCCTCTTCTTTACTTTGAGCTTTTTCTACCGCGATTAATTTCTTGGGTGGATGTTTATCAGCTCAATCACGTGATGAAATTCAAACAGCCAAAGTCGTGTTTTTTTTTATCGACCACATCTGAAACTTTTGTAAAACTTGGTTAGCGATAGAAACGTATTTTAAGAGTTGCATAGATTGTCTAATTTTATTATTTGCTCGAAAATATATTTGGGACTTGAATGATTAATGTCAAAAATGAAGAAAATAATTCAATGTAACTGAGTAATTATGTAAATGAAGTAAACAACTAAACGATCCTGCGAAAGAGAGACTGATAGAATGTGTCATGGGGTAATTGTGGATTAATTCCGACTTCTAATTAAGGATTAATTCCGAGGAAGAGAAGTTGGTAGTTTTAGTGTGAGAATGATAAAGATCAGCGACTTCTGGTTTAATCAGCGGTATTACTGACTTGTTAAATGCTCTTAATATAAAAACGCTTCTTGTAACTAAAAAAGTAAAAAAAAAAAGCATTTATACGCATCATTTCTGTGCTAATAAGTCAGGTGCACTCTCTCTATCTCCCTCTCTCTCTCTCTCTCTCTCTCTCTCTCCCTTCCTTCCTTCCACTCTTTTTCCTCTCTCTCTCTCTCTCTTTCTCCTTTTCTCCGTTCCCCTACTCTCTTTTTTTTCTGTCTTTTCTTTCCTCTATCCTGCTCCTCTCTCTCTCTCTCTCTCTCTCTCTCTCTCTCTCTCTCTCTCTCTCTCTCTCTCTCTCTCTCTCCATCTCTCTCTTTCTCTCTCTCTCTCTTCTATTCTCTTTCCTCTCTCTCTCTCTCTCTCTCTCTCTCTCTCTTACCCCCTCTTTCTCTCTCTCTCTCTCTCTCTTTTGACCCTCACTCTTCCTCTCCTTCGCTATTCTCTCTCCGCTTTCTCTCTTTCTCCTTCTCTCTCATCCCCCACTCACTCTCTGTCTCCCCCCACACTCTTTTCTCTTTTACTCTCTATCTCTTCATCTGTCTCTTTCTCTCGTTCGTCTCTCTCTCTTCTTTCTTTCTCTGTCTCCCTCCCACCCCCCTTTCTCTATCTCTCTCCCTCTCTCTCTATTCTACTCTCTTTCCTCTCTCTCTCCATCTCTTCTCTCTCCCTCTTTCTCTCTCCATCTTTCCCTCTCTCTTTCACTCTTTCCTTTCCCTCTCTCTTCCACTCTCTTTCTTCTCTCTCTCTCTCTATCCCTCTCTCTCTCTCTCTCTCTCTCTCTCTCTCTCTCTCTCTCTCTCTCTCTCTCTCTCTCTCTCTCTCTCTCTCTCTCTCTCTCTCTCTCTCTCTCTCTCTCTCCCCCCCCCTCTCTCTCTCTTCTCACCCCTCATTGTCCTCTGTGTGGTGTGGCAATTGCCAGCAATTACACTGGCCTCAGACGTCTGCACAGACTTAAAGAGCAGTGAATCGCTTGCCAAGGACTCAATTACAGAGGATGCGATTACTGCGCGTAGTCTAACATAGCATTTCTGTGCAGATAAATGTTTAATGGCATTAGAGGGAAGTATGTGCGCTATGCTAACACTTCTCCTCTTCCAGACACCCGGGTTCAGATGTGGCGCTTTCATAACTCCAATTCCTTGGAAGGGGATTCTTGCTTATTTTAGAACAGAGAGCAGAGAAAAGCTCGATAAAAAAAAAAAAAAAAAAAAAGCTTCGATAAATAAACCCGACTTGAACTTGAATGGAATTGCAGAAGTGACCGACTTCAAAATGGATGGCACAAGCAAATATTCCCAACAGTTGGGAATTCCGCAGCGGAGTAGATTTAGGTTCTGTGTAAAGACATTTTGGGATTCAGTTCGAATTCGGCAAATTTTCCACCGGGTAAACGGGTTTATTCGCTTTATTCGCCGTCTGATCGTAAACTCCCCTGGAACAAGTATTCGCGAAATCCCGTTATCTCGTATCCCTCCCTTCTCCAATAATAAAAGTGACAGCGTATACGCAGTTTTTCAGATTTTGTTGTCTTATCTACTCGCTCCCTTTCCTCAAAATAGCTCCGTGAAAAAGTGCTGGATGTGGTTGAGAGAGCGAGTTGACCTCCGGGTCAAAGAGACGGAGGAATGTGATTGGGAAAAAGAAAGGTGATTTGTAGACTCTTTCTACCAATAAATGTCACTACTAGTACTTTAATTATATATATTCATGATTTTCATTGCTAATACTACAGTAGGCACTATTATTTATATTGTTTATTATTTTTTTCTTATTACTAGCACTATTATTAAAATTGTTTATTACTATTATTCCTACTATTACTATTTGTATGTATATTTTTATTTCTATTACTAGCACTGTAAGTTATATTGTTTATTATTATTATTACTATCAGTATTAATCATAATGTTAATTATTAATACTATCACTATTGTTATTTGAATTGCTTACCATTATTACTAGTGCTATTATTATGTTTATTGCTTATTTTATTACTAGGACAATTATGATGTATATTGTTAGTTATTATTGTTATTATTATGTTTATTACGAATGTATTTGGGTTACTTACTATGTATATTATTTACTTTTTTTACAAGGACTATTATTATATATATTGTTTGTTATTATTATTGTTGCCTATATTGTTTATTACGAATGCATTTTGTGAGCTTTTCACTTCATTTTTCGGGCTAATTATTGTGTATATTATTTACTCTTATTACAAGGACTATTGATATGTATATTGTTTATTATTATTATTATTATTATTATTATTGCCTTTATTGTTTATTTTATTTATTACGAATGCATTTTGTAACTTCTCACTTCATTTTTTGCGTTCAACTCAAAGATTCAACTCGTTTGTCTTGTTGTTGTTTTTTGTGTCACAAGGAAACTTTCTGACCCTATTTTTGCATGACTGATGGTTTGACGTTTAAGGATGTTAAACCTGTCGTATCATTCCTGTCAGAATGTGAGGGAATTAGAGCGAGCGAGTTGACCTGCGGGTCAAGGTGTGATAGCCTGGAAGACGGAGGAATGTGATTGGCTGAGAGAAAGATGATTTGTAGAGATGAGGAGAAGAGACAGGCTCTCAGAAGAGATGGAATCACAGAGTTTAGTCTGTTTTGGTTGCCAGACCCTAAATGGCCTGTGACAGCGTTTCCTTAAGGAAATGTTTTATTTATCCACTTACGTACCTGCGCTGTGGTGCTTTACTCACAATGCGTGAGTGTGTGTTCTGCGCTTCTCATCGACACTTCTGGATTTTCGAGCTAATTTGGGATTTTGTAGGATTTGTTTCTCTTGCTGTTTGGTTTTTCTTTGTCGCAGGAACAAATTTGAGAGAGCATTTACATATATTGTTGAATTGTTATTACTAGTTATTTATATGGTTTATTATTACTATTAGCACTATATTTTTTCACTAGATTATGCACATGGTTTGTTATTGTTACTAGGTCTTGTGTTCTTTATTAGGTTTATTATTATCACTAGTGCTGTTACTTTAATATTAAATATTTTGTATAAATATTTTTACTAATTAAATATTTATTTATTTATTATTATTATTATTTATAGGGTTTATTGTTACTATTAGCACTATATTCTTTCACTATATTATGCATATGGTTTGTTATTGTTAGTTCTTGTGTTATTTATAGGTGTTTATTATTGTTTATATTTATATCATTTCATATTATTTATATTTCTATTAATTTTACTAGCACTGTTATTTATGTTGTTTATTATTATTACTAACACTATTATTCATAATGTTTATTATTATTACAAGCACTGTTGTTATTTATATAGCTTGTTTTTATTACTAGGGCTCTTGTTATGTACATTATTCACTGTTATTACAAGGACTAGTCATATGTATATTGTTTATTATTATTATTATTTATATTGTTTATTACAAATGCATTTTGTGAAGTCATTTTTTGGAGTTGAGATTTAACTTGTTTGTCTAGTTGTTTTTTATTGTGTTGTGCTTTTAAAACACGTTTGAGTAACGACAAGCTTTGCTTATAAAAAGGGAAACTTTCTGACCATATTTTTGTATTATTGATAATTTGACGTTTAAGGATGTGTTATTGAAACTAAGAACTGATTAAGAACTTTTTGTATCGTTCCTGTACAATTGGAGGAAAATTTCATTTGTTTTTGTTATTATTCTTACTCTTGTGTCTTATTCTTGTGTCTTGTGTTATACTTAAATCGTTTGCCTTCTAAATTTCGGACCACATTTTAACATATTGTAGTTATTGGTTAACATATTGTAGTTAAACGGAGTAGCAATACTACATGTACTGCCCACTGCTCCGGGTCAGTGGGTTCACTCAAATTCCACTATGCCACTTTTCCCACTTTTTTACGTTCAAAAAAAAAATGTGGCCAATTTGTTTTGCCGCTGTTATTTCGCCGTGGCATCTCGGAGAGCCGTAGCGCTTTTTATTGAACGAAACAGAACTATTTTAAAAGTGTGTATTCATGGTCAGTCTAAGTTCAGCTTGGCGGAGGTCCGGCAGACAGAGAGGACACTTGTTCCAGTCAGACGGACCAGTTTATGGTCACTGAGTCCAAACTGACCCAGACTCGTGATTCACCGCTCAGCAATACAAAGATAGAACTATTTATACCATTAAATATTACTACTGGTACTATAGTTATTCATATTCATGTTTTTCATTGCTAATACTAAGCACTATTATTTATATTATTATATTTTATATTATATTGTTTATTATTATTATTTTTAATTATTATTTTTATTACTAGCACTATTATTAAAATTGTTTTTTACTATTATTCCTACTATTACTATTTGTATGTATATTTTTATTTCTCTTACTAGCACTGTTAGTTATATTGTTTAATATTATTATTACTAGCAGTATTAATCATAGTGTTTATTAATATTACTAGCACTATTGTTATTTTTATTGCTTACCATTATTACTAGTGCTGTTATTTTTTTTATTGCTTATTTTATTTACTAGGGTAATTATTATGTAGATTATTAACTCTTATTAGTAGGATGATTATTATGTATATTGTTAGTTATTATTGTTATTATTATGTTTATTATTGTTGTTTATATGGTTTATTACAAATGCATTTGGGTTAACTACTATATATATTATTTACTCTTATCACAAGGACACTTAATATCTATATTGTGTGTTATTACTATTGTTGATTATATGGTTTATTCAGACGGACGGGTTTATGGTCACTGAGTCCAAACTGACCCAGACTCGTGATTCACCGCGCAGCAATACAAAAATAGATCTTGGTTGTTGCTAATAAAGTTACGATCTCTTAAAACAGGGGTGGCCAACTAGTCACTATTTATTTCACTATTTCTTTTTTCACTTTTTTTTTTTCACACTAGCCACTTTCTTTTCAGTGTTCCTGCAAACAGCCACATCATACACACGGACACACAAACATCATCCCATTCCTTAATCTTGTATGCACACACACACACACACACACACACACACCTTATTTGACAATCTTTGGTGCCTTATAGTAGTTTAATTTCTTTTTCATTATTCTTTCATTGATACTCTTCATCATCTGAGGTGTTTTAATAATAATAATTAGAATAAGAACAATAATAATAATAGTGATGATGATGATATCAATAATGCTGACAATAAGGATAACAACAACAACAATAGCAATAACGTATATAAAAATAACAATAACGATGATGATAATTATAACAACAATGATGATGATGATGATGATGATGACGATAATAATAAATTGAAGTTCAAGCATTTGTAAGGCGCTATTCACAGTTATAACTGTCTCAAAGCGCACTAAAAATAATGATGATATTCATAATAATGATATAAAATAATAACAATGATTATGATAATGCTAATAATAATAACAATAATAATACTATTAATAATGTTAATAACAACAACAACAACAACAAGTAACAGTTACTTACTCCTCACACTGACACTATTACTGTACTTTACTGTAAAGTAACTGTTACTGTACTTCCTTCTTCACACACTGACACTGTTACTGTACTTTACTGTAAAGTAACTGTCACACCTTCCTCACACTGACACTATTACCGTTAACAACTATTAATAAACTAATAATAAATGGCAATAATTATATAAATAAATACATGAATAAATGATCAAATTAATAACAAATAACTTTTGTTATTTATGTTGTTTAGTATTATTACTATTACAGATGTTGATTATTATTAGTCTGTGAGCCGGCAGCATTGGATTATGGTGCTACTACACACACACACACACACACACACACACACACACAACCTTTGTGTCCGAGTAGATATGCGGAGTGTCACACACAGAGTTAAGTGTTACTTACTAAAGCAGTATATGTTGGTGGCTCCACTGTTGAGTTTTATGGAGAATCTTCAAGTTCAAGTTCAAGTTGATTTTTATTGTCATTCTGCTTATGCGTGAACAAATAGTATAAGGAAATGTTGTGTCTCACAGGAGCACGGTGCTACACACATATTCAGCTACACATGTTCACACAAACAGAAAAAAGTAAAAGTACAGATACGTACTGTATAAGTTAGTCCTATACAAGTAAAAAGTCATCAGTATAAAAATGATTTGAGTCAAAGTAGCACAGTATCGAATTTTAAAAGAATTTAGGTATTTTACTCATACTAAATTTAGGCAAAAAGAAAAATACAAAGAAATGTGAATAATGTCTCTTCATGACGTTTTATTTTCTAATACAGAAACTAATCCATGTTTAAAAAATGGTCAAACTAATTAAATAAAGAACAAAAAGTCAGTCTCAATCAAACTCGAATGTGCAAAATAAATAAAATAAATCCTATACCATTAAATCCTGGTAAATTATCACGTCTATAAGTCACGTTCATGTGGTGTCTAATTCACAATCAGCTTCCAGTATCTTCAGCAGACTACAGATGGCAAAACCGCCTCATTCGCCCAAGATATGAACAAAAAAAAAACGATTATGGTTTGTTGCGGACAATCAAAACGTAACGAGTAACAGTAAGTGTCAATTCAAATGTAGTGGAGTGAAAAGTACAGTTAATCAATCACAAATGCAGTGGAGTAGAGAGTAAAAGTTGCTTATATTTTTGATACTCGGTACAAGTACAAAGTATCCAGAAACATACTTAAGTAAAGTAACGAAGTAACTCAAGTAGCTTACACCTCTGGTCCTCAGACGCGCTGGCTTGAGATGTGGAGGGACTGGTCAGTGCACACGGTAATGGATTGTGACAGGTTGGTAACTGAAGCTGGTTCTGGGGTTCTGAGGAGCTGATGGTCCGCCCCACTGAGGTCTCTTTCAGCCGTCTGAGACCCTTCTGCCCACAAACCATCACCAGGACATGAATGCCGGCTTGTCTATGGCGAGTGGACCCTCAATACCAGTCCTGTGCCTCGGCAAGTGGATCAGTACCAGTTCTGTTCCTGAAGATCTCGGTGGGTTCCTCGTGCGCTGTCTGTGGTCAGGATCACCGCCATGAATGGACCCATGCAGCCACTGTACAGAGCGTCATTCAGCTCCAATATTTCCCCGGTCGAAGCAGCGATGTGTGTGGAACGTGAAGTAAAGCGAGTGAGATTGTCAGGATGGCCAACCATCTCGAAATTGGTGAACACAGTGAAGTGGACACACACAAACCCGGAGCAGTGGGCAGCCCAAGAAATGGCACCTGGGCGGCATTTGGGGTTTAGTGTCTTGCCCAAGGATACTTAGTTGAAGATCTGATGCTCCTCACACTGACACAGTTACTGTACTTTAGTGTAAAGTAACTGTTACTTCCTCCTCACACTGACACTGTTACTGTACTTTACTGTAAAGTAACTGTTACTTCCTCCTCACACTGACACTATTACTGTACTTTACTGTAAAGTAACTGTTACTTCCTCCTCACACTGACACTATTACTGTACTTTACTGTAAAGTAACTGTTACTTCCTCCTCACACTGACACTGTTACTGTACTTTACTGTAAAATAACTGTTACTTCCTCCTCATACTGACACTATTATATACTTTACTGTAAAGTAACTGTTACTTCCTCCTCACACTGACACTGTTACTGTACTTCACTGTAAAGTAACTGTTACTTACTCCTCACACTGACACTGTTACTGTACTTTACTGTAAAGTAACTGTTACTTCCTTCTCATACTGACACTGTTACTGTACTTTACTGTAAAGTAACTGTTACTTCCTTCTCACACTGACACTGTTACTGTACTTTACTGTAAAGTAACTGTTACTTCCTTCTCACACTGACACTGTTACTGTACTTTACTGTAAAGTAACTGTTACTTCCTCTTCGCACTGACACTGTTACTGTACTTTACTGTAAAATAACTGTTACTTCCTCCTCACACTGACACTGTTACTGTACTTCACTGTAAAGTAACTGTTACTTCCTTCTCACACTGACACTGTTACTGTACTTTACTGTAAAGTAACTGTTACTTCCTTCTCACACTGACACTGTTACTGTACTTCACTGTAAAGTAACTGTTACTTCCTCCTCACACTGACACTGTTACTGTACTTCACTGTAAAGTAACTGTTACTTCCTTCTCACACTGACACTGTTACTGTACTTTACTGTAAAGTAACTGTTACTTCCTCTTCGCACTGACACTGTTACTGTACTTTACTGTAAAATAACTGTTACTTCCTCCTCACACTGACACTATTACTGTACTTTACTGTAAAATAACTGTTACTTCCTTCTCACACTGACACTGTTACTGTACTTCACTGTAAAGTAACTGTTACTTACTCCTCACACTGACACTATTACTGTACTTTACAAAATAATAAGTGAAGTGAACACACACACACACCTGGAGCAGTGGGCAGCCTAAGCCATGACGCCCATGGGGTGGGGGTGTGGGGGTGGGGCTCATTTGGGGTTCAGTGTCTTGCCCAATGGGGGATTAGATTCGTAGCTGCAGGGATTTGAACCCGCAAAGTCACGGACTCTACTCACCGTCCTGCAGAGACGAAGTTCTTGATCAGGATCAGGACGAGAAGGAAAAGCTTCCTGGTCATTAATGCCCCTGTTTGCTTTTCCAGCTACTCGCCCGTTCTGGAATTCCAAGCAGCTCCGACTCGTGGCCTCACCTGGACCAGGGCTTCCGCACGCCTGTCAGTCCCGACCCAGATGGTGCTGTGCGGGAATAGCATGACACATTATATTGCTCTTTAAAATTCACCCAGCTTCTACATTTATTTTACTGCTCCGTTTTGGGTGACCACCCACCCGTAGAGACCACCAGGTCTCCGCTAGCTCTTCCACAGGTCCGAGAGAGGAAAATACCACAGTCTCGGGATTCTCTCAGTGACTTGGGCCACGGACCGGATTTTTATAGTCTCCCTTAAGATTAATAAAGGTTTTATTATTATCATCATCATCATTACAAAGAATTATTAAATGTAGTTCATGAGCTTTAAACACTGGACATGAACTAGAGTGTACTAGTGTTACTAGAACTAGAATCACACAATACTAGGCATTTCAAATTCTAATTTTAATTTTCACGTACACATTATACATGGTACAACATGAAATTAAATGTATTTTACAATCGTCCAGCATTTAAACATGGGGTGGGTGAATGCGATAAGGATACAAATATGAATACAAACAAGTAAAGACTATAAAGATGAAAAAAAAAAAAAAATACAAAAAAATGAAAATACAATAAAGTGACTCAAGTGATCCAGTTGAAGAGAAGAAAGTGTCTAATAACCATCTTAAAGTGACCCAGACTTTGATATGTTACTTAAAGTATCATAAAAAAACTGCAATAATGTTAGAGCCATTTTTTGCTGTTTTTAATAAGATAAAACATACATAATAAGACTGAAACATGAAATTGTGACGTAACGAGGAGCACTAAGACAAAAAAGTGCCAAAATACATTAAAAAAATGTCGTAGATGTTTTGCTTTCTTCTCTATCTTAAGGATTATCGAATGCACACAATTTGTCAGCAATTAATATTGTGACGTGTGCCTTAGCGTCCCAGTTCATCCCAAAAAATACGCGTTTGAAAAATCCTGAACTCTACCAGAAATATAATTCTAAATTGAATCTGTATGCGTGCCTACAGTATGTATATGTTTTCTACCTATTAGTTTTTTAGTATTATTTAGTATTTATACGTTTTTATTAGTATCTATAAATTAGTATTTATAAGTTCTATCACAAGTCAACTATCACGTAAAGCGTCTTTGCGTTGATATGGGACTGAGAAGAGTGCTACAAAAATAAACTTGAACTTGAACTGGAGAGAGGCTCCGGCTTCAGAGATCAGAGATGGAAGACAAGAGTGGATCTCGAGGGCATTGGCAGGGGAACATTAGCGATTCCGAAAAATAAAAGTCGTCCCGGAGCAGAAGAGCCAGATGAATGGGGTCCTGTGCTGCTCTCCCAGGTGTACTGAACCCCTCTGTTTTAACTTTTATGTTCCGCACTGTCCGAGTGGGCACACTGGGCCACTTGTGAGGAGCGGGGGTGGAAACAGGAAGTGGCGGTGTAAGGTGATCTTCCAGCATCGCACAGAGCCTCTTTTCAGCAGCCATCTCTCCAGCGCGGTGACACTTCAAGCCGTCCTCGGGCCACGTAAACAGCAGCTCACACCAGGGACATCCCAGCATGCACCCTGCCCTTACCGCTAACCTCGCCGTCTCAACGTGTCGGAGAAGAGAGAGCCATTCAGTGCATCTCCACAACCCAAACAAAGATCTGTTCCGCATCTACTTTACACCTTTTTCAGATCCATCGGCCATTTTAAATATGGCATATATTGTATTGACGACGCTTTTTTCGAATTTCCGACGCTCAAAAACTTGCAGGGTGCTTATAATCGCCGATTTCAAATATGTCAAATATCCGTTTTTCCGTATTTCAAGTCAGCGCAACCGCAAAAAAAATCCAATAAACAGACACAATCAAAACACTAGGTCTGATACACAGGGGATAATAATCCTTCCTCTTCACACAGTGTCGGATAAACAGAGAGCTTGAAACAGGCCTGAGCTTGAAACAATTTCTCTGTGCATGTGCGGAGTCTGACTGGAGAGCAAGGGATCTTGGGAAATGAAGTCCTGACCACTAGAATTTACTTTTTGTTATCTATTAATCAAGTGAAACAATATAAAAATACAATGCTTATAAGGGGTGCTTATATTGGTGGGTTGCTTATGATCCCGTAAATACGGTAAATTAGCAACTAAATGCCTTGTTTGTGAACATCCGATGAATAAATAATACAGTGATAAGGGAGTGAGTTGGTCGATTTAGAAACCAATTATTAGGTTTAGTAAACTAATAATTATAATTATAACCAATTTAATAAGTTGAAGTGAAATTGAAAATGCATGTTTGTCCCACAGTGGTGAAATTGCATTTTAGAGTTAATAGAAGAATAGAGAATGTGTTTATAAACACACTCACATCGATAAAAATAAATAAACAAACATAACCATAAACAGCACTGCACAGATCATGAATAAACATAAACATAAATAACACCGCATTTATTACAGTTTTTACCCATATTCCAACAGTAAAAGTAACAGTGTCAGTGTGAGGAGGAAGTAACAGTTACTTTACAGTAAAGTACAGTAATAGTGTAGTGTTATTATGTTTAATAAATGATTTTATTATGTGGGCGGGGTCTCAAAACATTTACTGCTACAATGTACAGTATAAACACTTATACTGTACACTGTATACTGTACACACTGTATACAGCATTGTAAAGCTTTTTGTTAAACAATTGTGTGCGTCTCCAAGCAGTGTGTTTCCATGTTCCTCGTGAGATTATTCCACAAAACGTTTCACACAAAAATGGACACATTTAATATTGAGTGAAGGCCGCAAAGGTAATATTATATCACGGTGAACTCTCAAGAGCATCGTGTGGAAGCTAAAGAGCAAAAAGAGAGATGTTATGTAGGTTCTAGACTCCAGAAGACCCCAAAAACACCTTCCCACCACACACACACTTAATGGTTCCTCAGAATAGTTTATTACCAGGCACTTCAATAGCAGCCAAGAAATCTCGGCTTGTTAGCGCACTTCATCAAGATTACAGCAGCTTGAATGGCAGCAATAATTCTGCCGATGACTTAGAAATGTGCAGGAGATTCATGTGCGAAAGAGCGGAATGCGTTCGGCTCAGTAATGGTCCATATACATGATAGAGTGGCTTAATGAACCAAATATCTTTGAGATGTGGAGATGGACGTTGAGCGTTTTTAGGCTAGAATTGTCTTGCCCGGTCATGTTAATGCAGTGGTGAAAAATTCCGAGGTCAGAGGTCATCCTCCTGGAGTGGTCCGTGGTGGGCTTTATCTTCACACGGCCACACCTCAGAACACAATCTTGTCATCCTACACTGAATAAAGTGTCTCGTTGGATCAAAGTAAAAAATCTCTGGGTCAATTTAACATTTTTACTCTAAAAGGAATTAACACTTCACTACTTAGCCGATGCAAAAAACATCTTTGAATCTAATTAAGTTTTCAAGTTTAATGAATTCTCGAATGATACTTTTTCTTAATGTTTTCTCTTCGGAATGGTTGAAAAATAGCCCACCACGCTAATATATGCATATATTTGCGTCCTTTGTTGATCGGGGCTTGTGTAATAACAGGTTGAATTTAAATAAGAACAATGTGTACAAGAGCGTCTAACACTATATCATAAAATCTGAACAGAAACCATGTGTCTTGACCACTGAGGTGTAATGAGGTGGAATAACAACTTATTCCAATAAGTTGCCTTATAAAATGCTGAAAATCTGCCCTATTGGTCCATTTAACAGACAGGCAGCAACAGCGCCTCCCATTATGGGAGTGGCAAACAGGTAGAAATGCAGCCGAATCTCTGCTCACATAGCCAGACACAATGATGGTTACTTACATAATTACCTTATTTAAACATTTAAACATCAATTGTCTCCTTTTAAGACAAATTACTTCATGTAAACGTGCATGTAAACGTGTTTAAGATTTATTTTAAAGTTTAAAAGAGTTTAAAAAAAATACACATGCAAGCTTCTCGTTGGCTTATTGGCCAATTCTCATTGGCCAATCTAAGAAACAAGGTCTTCTCTTCTCATCACCATCTCCGGCTTCAATCCACATTTTTACTTTACTTTAAGAATTGTGATTCCTTTACACTTCAAAACTTACTTTTAATCTAAATCAAAGCAAGCATTTTACATTACAATGGTGACCAAATGTTTTGAGTTAGATCAAGCATAAACTTGTTTAGTTTACTTCTTTACTCTACTTGTTTAGTTTACTTCAAACTCTACTTCTTTAGAGTAACGACACACCTTTTGCACTTTTTTCAGTGTATACAGTGGCGGACAAGAATCAATTCTGAAATTTAACACTTTTTTTCAAAGCTTCATGAGAAATGTACATTTTGCCTGCACGCACTAGCCTACGAGTTCCCTTTCTGCATTGCTGAATGATTAGTGCCATTAATATAGTGTGTGATGTGTTATTTTCCTCCTTCTGAGAATCTGTGGACCATTTCAATTCCATATCAGTATTAGACGCATTTTTTGCAAAGTATACACATGGTTCGCAGATAATAACATTAAATTACGTCCTATTTACAGTCTGACCCAAAGTCAAACTTTGGTCGGCCAAAAATCAATAATTCACTTTCTTTTTCCAAAGCCAAAGAATGATGTACCGTTGGTCAGTGTTTGACACATATATGATGTAATAAACGTGTTACTATTAGCAGTTAATACTGTGAGATACAGCCTTTTTTTTTTTTTTTTTTTACTTTTTTTTTCCCGTCACCCAAAACTTTTCTTTGGGCTTGAAGGAGATGTGCTGGAAAATATCCCACACATTTAGATTATGACTCAATAATTTTCAATAATACACTGAGATTCTCAATCTTGAGAGTTTATGTACATTTTACGAGTAGTTTTTTTCAGTGTCTGAATTAAAAAAAAGCGTTTTTTTTTAAGTTTAAAAAAAAAAGTACTGGTTCTTTTTAGTAATTTAGCTGCGATATTGTCAAGTTGATATTATGTACAGATTACCAGACAGCCATACTTGAGTAAAAGTATAGATTCTTATTGTAAAAACTACTTTTTTAAAAAAAACTTGAGTCAAAGTAGCAAAGTATCCCGTTTTAAAAGAACTTAAGTATTTCACTTGATTTCACACTGAATTTAGACAAAAAACCCACCAAGAAATGTGAAAATAAACTTTATTCATGAGGTTTTGTTTTCTAATACAGAAATTATATTTAACACCTCAATGTTTTAAAAATGGTAAAACAAAGTAGATAAAAAGAACACAAAGTCAGTCTCAGTCAAACTGAAGAGTGAAAAGATAAAAAAAAATTCAAATAAAATTCTGACTAGTAAATTATATATGATGTAATAAAATTATTAAAATACATCCACGCCTCTAATTCACATTCATAATGTTGAGCTGATAAACAGAATCCAGTACCTTCAGCATCCTGCAGATGGCGATATCACCTCATCCGCCCTCAAAAAAGTTAACCACAGTAGAAAAAGATGAACAAAAAATATATAAAGATATTTCTATTGGCAGAAAAACAAGCGACTGTTCTGTTGGAAGTGTTGATGGAGCTAATAATCTCTAAGATCAGCGCATCTAATAACGGATTTAGAGCAGAACCCCCTTTCATTCTTTTTTATTAATAAAGAACTATTAATGCAATGGTTCTGGGACATTTTCTCACTCACAAATTCACGAGTAATCTTCCAAATCCTTGTTAGCCGTTGGGAAATGGTCAAAAACTGTGGAAAATCTCTTTTTATACTGCCTGGATTTAGGAGAATGTTGACCTTAGCGATATTAAAACGTACGGAAAATACTTTTCGTATTTGTGTAAAAAAAAAAAAAAAGTTGTTGGGGGTGGAAAGGGAAAGTATATACGGGGAGCTTCTGGTATTACACTCGGTTTAAGTCCCAAAGCACACGTGTAGACCCTCAACCACAATCCCTATCCGTCCTGCTCAGCACATTTCTGAAGAGGAAGGTAACTGTCTAGGGTTACTGTTGGTTTTCTCAGAGTTCCTTTAAATTACCGTGAAAAAAGCTGATAAAAATAACCGCTTGACTTTTTTCTAAATTACAGTTATTTTAAGCGTTAACCTGCTTTTAAGCGTTAACGGTTTCGTGTCCGCGGCTTGTGAGGCTGGGGATCAGAGTAATGCTACTTTGTTACTTTACTTAAGTAGAAATTGGGCTTGCTTTTACTTTACTAGAGTAATTATTTTTCAGCGTACTTTTTAATTCTTCTTCTTGTGTTTTTTCAGCAAATATCTGTACTTTCTACAGGTTAGTTTTTGAAAACTAGCCGCTACTTTTACTCTATTAAATTTTGGGCAGTTACTTTTACTTCCACAGATTTATTTTTTTACTCTAGCATCTATTCTGCCTGTCTTAGTTAGTGTAATCTACATATAAATGGCTCACTTTGCATATTTGTAACACCCGCTACATGTTTTTGTTACAATGAATAATGTTCGGATCAGTTTGACCCTTCAGACAAAAAGGAAAAGTCAGAAAGATCAAATACTATTTCTTCGCAACAATGAGACATAATGCACCGCTGACTCACACACACACACACACACACACACTCTCTCACAAAAATTCTCATCCCATTGACAGGCAATTTTACATGATTGAATTTATTTGGACTCGTTTTGTTTTTTCTTATTTTTTTCGCATTCAATGTAGACAACCTGTAGACAACCTTCGTTCAGTGTAGGACAACCTGAACCTTAAAAGACCGTTCTGATCTGCACTGTGGCAGAAGTCAAGTCTTTCCGGGTCATGGCACCACAATCCTTCAGGATCTGAAAGTGGGACATGCATGTTGACTCCATTACTTTTGAGGACTTTGCCAGCTGAGGAAGTTCACCCTGGCACAGGAGCTGCTCAGTTCTCCTCAGCCGTCACGGAATCTGTCCCGCAAACTTCAATAACTGTCTTGGCTCGACTACAAGACCAGACATCAGAAGACTCTCCAGGGCGCTGAGGGGATTATTGCTGCCCGCTTTTCGAAAACACAGCCAGAAAAATGGCTTCAGAAATTCTCCTGGACCACTCTTTTTATTTGACCAAGACAACCAGACCAGTAATAATAGAAGTAATGGAGTAAATGCACCAAAAGTGGCATCTTTGTGCAAAATGTGTCTCGTGTGGCAGTTCCAGAAGAAAGGGAGGTGGATCTGCTACACAAGTCTTGCGGGTTCAAGTCTCCCGCTTGTTGGGATGTACAACTGCTCGGGGCTTGTGTAGATGTACACATCCGTTCAATAGGCTCACTTCGAAATGTCTTTATTTTTGAAAGAAAGGCGCTGTTTTTGTCAAAGAAAAAAACTTTGCACTAATCAGAAATACACTCTATACATTGCTAATGTGGTAGATAACTATTCTAGCTGTAAATGTCTGTTTTTTGGTTTAATATCTACATTAGTGTCTAGAGGAACGTTTCTAGCAACTGTCACTCCAGTGTTTTAAAGGTACAGTGTGTCTGCTAATGGTGTCAGAAAGATAACGGATGATTGTAAAATCCTTGTTTGATCATGTTAGCACTGCTGGAAACTGTTTAGCTGGTTAAAGAAGCTATGAAACTGAACTTCCTGTGAGCAGCTTGAGAATCTGGAGCATCACATTTGTGGATCAATCGCTCAGAATTGCCAGAAATCGAGAACTTTCATGCGAAACTAGACACTCCATCCTTTTTCTGTCGAAAATATTGTTATTTTTAGTGACACACACAAAATTGTCTAGGTGACCCCCAAACTTTTGAAAAGGTAATGTAACTTCACTGAATGGTTAAATAGAAAAAGACAAACGTAATACAGCCCCTAGTGGCAACATTGACAAATCTCGCTTTTTTTTTTCAGAGTTGTAAAGAGTACCAGACAACCGTACTTGAGTAAAAGTACTTACTGTAAAAACTACTCTATTACAAGTAACAAGTTTAAAAAAAACCTACCAAAAAAAAAACTTGAGGAAAAAGTAGCCAAGTAAATTTAAAAGAACTTGAGTATTTTACTCGCACTGAATAAACAAACAAAAAAAAACTCACAGAATTGTGAAACACAAACTCTTTATTCACAGTGTTTTATTATATTGTATATGCTAACAACACCATTGTAATGTCCAATGAAATTGTAATTCCAACCATTGTAATGTGTAATGAATCCATCCATTCAAATGTAGTGTCAGTAAAGAGTACAGATGCTCAATCAAAAATGTAGCGGAGTAGAGAGTAAAAGTTGCTTATATTCTCTGATACTCGGTACAAGTACAAAGTAGCAGAAAACATACTTATGTAAAGTAACACAGTCCGTTTACTCAAGTGCTTTACATCCTTGCTATTTAAAAATCACCTAAAACTATGGATTGTGTTGCTTTCTTTAACGCAGGATCATTGGTCGCACTATTTTTTCGACCTTCTGCTTTCCTCTCTTTTCTTCAAGGCGTCTATCAGTTTTCCGCCTGTGAAAGAATCTGTTCTTACACAGAGATACAAGAAGCTTTTGTGTTTAAAGGTGCAGATGTAGTGTTATGGATCAACCGGCTTACGTGAATAATCTAGCGCTAATTTGACCAATTAGTGAGTATTAGTGAAATTACTATAAATAGATAATTAAATCAAAATCTGGGTTGTTTATAACGGAAAATTCACTTAAGAATGGGATTTTTAGGCAGTCGTGGTCCAGTGGTTAGGAAAAGGACGTCTGAAAGGCTGCAGGTTCGAATCTACAAAAACTTCAAAAAGCGCTATATAAATAAACTTGACCTTCATCTGGTGCAAAAAAAACATGAGATAATGGTAAAATATACACACCGACTAAGCAAAATAAATAACTACAGTCAAATATATTAAAATATGGTCCAAAATATCGAAGACGAGAAACGGTTTAAATATAACACAATATATGAGAACAAAGAACACGAGAATAATATAGACAAAAAATTGACAAACTCATCTTTCTTTACTTGATGAATTCTCCTTAGGTGCAAAAAGCGTCTTTATCAGCTTGACGAAATCTGGATTGATTATCAAATCTAATAATCGTTACCGAAAATAAATGGAAAAAAACCAGTACAATAGTAGCCACTGTGATGATGTACTCACGTGTTGGATGTCTGTTGGAGAAAGCCTTTTTAACTGTATGTGCGCATGGGTGGTAGAGCGGCTGGGATGAGGTGGGCTTCTGGAACACACAAGATTGCTTTAATTGACTTATAAAAGTCCCTAAATGCTGTTTTATGGAACAATTTCCGACAACTCCAACATGACCTGGGATCAAGTGTGTGTGTTTGTGTGTGTGTGTTTTTATGTAGTCCTCAAGCAAGTTTGGGAGACGGAATGAGAATGAGGGTTAGCTGCTTGGCTTATTTGGCGTAATCACCATATGAAAAATAAAATGATTCAGTTGACATATTTTTAGCGCCATGCTACATGCTTGTTCATATTACAAATATTATGTTAATTATATTAAAAATAAGTATTCACTTTGAAACTTCTTCTGCTTGTCTTAGTTCACAAACTCAAGGCCCGGGGGCCAGATGTGGCCCTCCATGTCATGTTATGTGGCCCGCGAGAGCTAAAAAATTTCGAGTGTCTTAAAACAAATACCAAAAATGAAATTAAGAGCCTGCGTTGACAAAAAACTACATTTCCCACAATGCCTTTCGACTACAATAGACGCGGCAGTGTTATGATAGTTATGAAAGAAAATTATGATAAATAATTTAAGAAAGTTATGAGAAATAATGAGTTGTTTAACAGGAGTAGTTACATTTATTTTACATTACATTTGATTACATCCGGCCCTTTGAGTACAGACATTATCACTGTAAGTCACTGTTTTTGTCAATGAAAATAACTTTACACTAATCAGAAATACACTCATACGCTAATGTGGTAAATAAATCAAATCACTTTTATTGTCACATCATCCCAGCGTGTGAACTGTGGTGAGTGAAACACTTCGGTGCAAACTCCAGTTGCAATGTACAATACAAAACAAAGTACAGACAGGAACAATAAGTATCCGTGCAAAAAACTGTGTGCAAAATATGTTTGGGTGCAAAAAAGTTATACAAGATGCAATTTAGGTGCTTATGAGAAAAAGTATTGAATACCAATGAATATATATAGTGCATCAGCAAAAAGTTTACAGTGTGTATTGTTATACACTGGACTGTGGTAAATCGTTGTGATAACTAGTCTAGCTGTAAATGTTTGGTGCAATATCTAGTGTATAAAAGCCCATTTCCAGTCACTCCAGTGTTTTAAAGGTACAATGTGTTTGCTAATGGTGTGAGAAGGACAATGGATTATTTTACAATCATTAGACAGGTGTTCAAATGCTTATTTGCCGCTGTATCACACAAATAAATAGTTAAAAAACTAAAGTTAAAAAATGTAAAGTTATTTGAACACGGCCTTGTTTGATCATGTTAGCACTGCTGGAAACTGTTTAGCTGGTTAAAGAAGCTATAAAACTCACACAAAATCACACACAAAATCATCTAGGTGACCCCAAACTTTTAAACGGTGGTGTAACTCCACTCATACTCAACACGGCCCCTAGTGGCCACACAGACTTCACTAAAACTACACACGGAATTTTCCCCAGAGGTTTATTAGCCGGTCTGCGTGTGGTGAGCTCTGAGCCGAGTGACAGTGGCGAGAATATAAATGACCCGACATACGTTTAGCTCTGACAGCTCAGGCTTTGGTGATACTTCTAGTAGGCCCCTGCGAGTAGCCTTTGTTGTCACAGTCCGGCTTGTGTAGCCCTGGTGGACGGAGGTGGGGGGCTTGCCAGCGTGGGCAAACTATGATCTACGGCCGGATCAAGCCTGGCCTCCACAGCAGTCAATCTGCGTCGGGTCGTCCTTCATGTTGGAGGTAGAAAGTCAGACGCTCCACCACCATTGTGGCAGGAGCTGGTGGGGGCTTGTGACATTTCACAGTCAGATCCAAACCCCGGCGGAGCTCAAACTCCAGAAGACTACGCTAAATACCAGAGCCAGGTGGAGAACAGGAGGGAGATGATATCCGGCCTGGAGTAGAGAGAAGGTTCATGTAAAGAGTTGGCTTTCATGACACTGCGAGTACTGCGAGTGTCCGTTTGGAAGGGATGGTGACTGTGCAGTGTAATTTAAGTTTAAAATTCAGAGTTTCAAACTCTATTTACAGTGAGGAACACAAGTGTTTGAACACCCTGCTATTTTGCAAGTTCTCCCACTTGGAAATCATGGAGGAAATGTCTGAACTTTTCAGCGTAGGTGCATGTCCACTGTGAGAGACATGATCTTAAAAAAACATCCAGAAATCACAATGCATGATTTTTTAACTATTTATTTGTGTGATACGGCGGCAAATGAGCATTTGAACACCTGTCTATCAGCTAGAATTCTGACCCTCAAAAACCTTAAAAAAAACCCACCCTCACTCCCTATCTTTCATATGCGCTTCTTCAATCTTATGGGATTCTTTCGCCATCTAGCTTGCTCTTCTGTTCATTTACATAGTCTGAACACCGTTTTATGAGCATTTGAACGTTTTTTCAACTTTTTTCTTTTTAATTGACTCCTTTTTTTTCCCGATTTGGAACACTGATGAACAATTTTTGTTTTTAAAGACTCTTTCCTAATTCCACATAGTGGCTTTGCGTTGGTCTGGGATTGAGTAAAGCTCTATATAAATAAGCTTTAACTTGAATATACGTTTCTTGTATACATACTTTGTTTTATTCATGGATTAATAGAGACTGATAGGATTGGTGCAAGAAAAAAAAAAGAAAACCGATGGTGCGTCAATATCAAGGCACTTTTGCTTGATTAAGAGATGCACAGATGTGTATTAAATGTAAAATGTGCACTGTGAATTTAAAATGTCAAATTTGAAATAAAATTATATGAAAAGCCCATCTACTATACTGCAACCTTGAGGGATTTGAAAGAAACCATATAAATTAAACAATGTATTCTGCTTATTATTATTATTATTATTATTATTATTATTATTATTAGAAAGCTAATCTGATCATTTGCCATTCAATATAAATACGTCACTTTCAGTGTTACATTTTGAAAATCCCACTATGCGGGATACCTCAGTTATCAAGTAGAGATTATAAAGTATCCCAGATTGTGTGTTTTTTTTTTTTTTTTTTTCAAATTTAAAAAAGGAGTATTTTTCTTGACAGGTAATGCAGAGTTGAATATCTGATGTTGTTGGTAAATTTAGTCAAAATGCTTTGTTTTTACAATCAATGTTTAAGCTTGTTATTTAAAAAAAAAAAAAAAAAAAAAAAAAAAAAAAAAAAAAAAAAAAAAAAAAAAAAAAAAAAAAAAAAAAAAAAAAAAAAAAAGAAACGACAATAAAGACTTTTAACCAAGAATAAGACAATTTATTGGAGAAGCTTTTTATTTGGGAAGCAGCATAGGGATGGACTCAATACTCAAACTAAAAATGAATGAAACGTTGTTGTGTTTTTTTACTTATCAATGTTCTTTTTTCTTTGCCTGCAGAATTCTGAAATGAAGATGCATCATCAAGGACATGAAGAAAGAAGAAAGAGGAACTAACCCTGAACTTCAAGCATTTTCCTCTTGAGAACTTCATTCCGACTGGACTAAGATGTGTTCCCGTGAGGAATGTAAGAACCAGGACTATTAACTAGCCACACCGGCATCATGACCGAAGAGAGTGAACAGTCTCTGGCTGCCAAAGAGCTGGATAATTGGCCAAAGCAACATAAGGAGCCTGAAAAGCACAAAGGAGAGTCCCACGAACATTGTAAACATGGCTATCTGGAGCCACAAACTGTGAGCAGTCTTTCAGAAAAGAAGAGAGACAATACACAGCAACGTGAGGCTATTATTCGCCCTCAGCAGGCGGGGAAGATAGATTTTAAATCATTGCAAAATCATTCATTTAGCAGTAGGAGAATGTGGCTTAGCGGTAAAGACAGCCCTCAGTCGCCGAGTGGGAAAAATCGCAATAGAGACAAGAATAAAAAGACTGGTAAAGAACGAGGTAACCCACACCAGTTATACAGACTGAGCATTACAAATCCGCGGTCCAATCCCACGATTGGGATAGCGTATCCCCAGCAGAAAGTCTCTCCTCCTAAGAAGCTCGAGTCTAGCAGGGTTCCTGTCTCAGGCAGCTACCGATTCCACGTGCCAAGTATTCCAGAGCGAGAAGCTGAACTGGAGCAAGAAGATCTCCAGTACAGGTGCTTCCAGGAGGTCCCCACAAACAGCAATCCCCACAGCTACACCCCACAGACAGTTGGAGAACTTCCTCGCCAGGTTCTTCCCTCTCTCCCCCAACAAACCCAACAGAAACCCAGCCTGGGCAACGACAGCAGCAGCGCACATTCCGTCAACGACAATGCATTTCCAGAATTTCAACCGAGTGAAACAGACGTCTGGCAGCCTTCAGACAGAACTTTCCGAAATGTTAGTTTTGCCGTTCCCTCGCAAAAAAGCAATCTTTTGGATTTAAGCAAGATGAATGGCGGATTTACCCCCTTTCATTACGGATACCCACTGTTAGACACACCATCTCCCGATTCGTATTCGAGTAAGCAGAGTTCTCAAGCTCACGACTTTATCGACAGTGGTTCCTTTTCATTTCAGACGTCTGTTGAGGGCCATGACTTGATACAGACCAGTGAACAGTTCCATAATGACTTGGCTGACGAAACGCAATCATATCAGTTACATCCCAAACCCCCTCAATACTTGCAGACATCACACGGTGTGGCCATTACAGACCCCACCAATGGACCAATCCCAGCATCAAGCCCTCATCAGTCCGAGCACTCCAAGAGCGTTGCCGATAAGTCTGATTCCTTTAGTCCGATAGACAGTCGGGCGAGTAGTCGTGCAGTAGGTGCCAAGAGAATCTGCAATCTAAAAAACGTCCACATGAATCAGAGTGCTCTTGTTCAAGGCAGCGTCCACAATATCATGAGTAATCCAGATGGCTCACAGTCACATGTGTTTGGTCACAACTGTATTCCTATTAGTCCAGGGTCTTCAGACAAAAGTGGTAGTAAACAGCACAAGGTTTCTAACCCTTGGGACGCACCAATCAAAGCATTTCCACCGTCACAGATGCTGGACCAGACTTCAGCACCTTTCAACTTTCAGTATCAACCTTCAGCAGAACAAAGACAAAGTGCTAATAACAACGGCCGCATGACTCGGCACCAGGTGCATGTCACGGCACCACTGCCCAACCAAAACAAGACGGACCACTCCAGGCAAATATGCAATCCACATCGGACTCTTTTGATAGGGTCACCAGACTGGAAAAACGACAGTAAGTCGCACCGAAATGTTCAGAAAAAGGCGAATGAGGTCTTCTCCAATTCAAGGCAAGACGGTGGCAAACATGAGTGCAACACTGCGCCTACGAATCATTTTGCAAGTCAAGGTTATTTAAGTCAAAGCCAGGTAGGGGATCTCAAAAACAAGTCAATCAACTTTGGTATTAATCCATCAGTGCCGGTGGCAACATCAAGAACTTGTAGCTACAGTCCCTTACACGTTGCACCCATGGGACTAAGGTTGGTGTCACAATACGACTCTCCGTCACATTCCCCTACTTGTACTTCAGCATCCAACAGCACATACTCTTCACTTTCCCCTGCTTCCACAAACTCTGCCAACAGTGGTTCCGAAGACAGACAAATTCCAAAGATTCTACCCCCTCAGTTTTATCACCACAATGATAAGGCACTGATATCCAATATCTTGACCAACGACAAGCATCATTACCTCAGCGAAGCATACAGAGGCTTGCCCAACAAGCAAGACGCAACAAAGGAGAACGTTTTAGGATTCGCACCCAACAACAGAGCAGCAAAGGCCATCTCAGAAAATGGAAAATGCTGTTTAGATATGTACAGATCGGAACAACCTCCGCCACCTTCATACTCGACTCATCAACTGCTTGCCACGGCCAACCTTGACCAACTGGATGTGCTTTTGACCTGCAAGCAGTGCGATCAAAACTTTACAAACCTTGCTTCTTTTCTAGACCATAAGCAGTACTGTGGACACCAGTCCTTTGCACAAAACGAGTTAAAAGAGGTATCCAAAGTTGAGGACATGAGGAAATTGCAAACAGACAATGCCAAAGCCATGCCAGGATCCAGCTACGCGATATTGTGCAGTTCATCAGATTTGCATCTTTCTCTGCTGGAACTAAACAAGAATGGGGATCTCGTGCCAGACAATGAAAGCAAAGGAGAAATAAAAGATGACGCATTGAAGTTGATGCTGCCCTCTGGATCCCTGCCTGAACTGGAGATGGAGGATCCAAAACTTGACAGCCTTATCACTGAAGCTCTGAATGGATTAGGTTATCAATCTGACAACGCCGAGATTGATAGCAGTTTCATCGATGCATTTGTTGATGATGACCTCACTGCGAGCAAAAGTACAACCAGGCAGACTTTGACACCGAAAAGCTCCACTGTCTTTGAAGGTAGAACTAGCAAAGAATCGTCGATTGAAAGACCTCAAGGTCAAATCAAATATACGTTTGATACAGACAGCCTTAGTGCAGCTTGCAAGCAAACAGACCTTCCTTTGAAAGAAAGCCAGCATGAATTACTACAAAAAGACGGTCTTAAAGTACAGACATGCTCATCGCTATCTCAATCACAAGAGTGTAAATCATCATCAACTTGGGAAGCCAGAAAATACAAAAAAGCAAAGCATGAAAGCGAGTATGGTTCTAAGTATTTGCTAGCCAGTAAGATATCTTCAAGATGTGGTCTTAAAAGCTTGCAAAGCAGAACGGCATTAGTGAAAACATGCCGTGGATCATCCTCTGCTAGGAAATGTCCTATAGCTCAAAAACCAGTCACGACTGAAGCGAAAAGGAAAAAGACTGGAAGCTGGAGCAAGGAGCTCATTCACAAAATTGTTCACCAGAAGAACAAGTTGCACAAGCTTCATGTGAAAGGCACTAAAAACATGCAGTTTTCCCTTGTGATGGAAAGAGTGACCCCTGCCGTGCCAAACCAGACTTTCAGGGAGTATGATTACGTCTCTGACTCGGATGACGACTGTGAACCTGTAAAGATCAGTCAGGGACGCCTTAGCCAAAGTATCCGCTGCAAATACACATACACCAAAGAGTGCAAGGAACGTTCCAACGCGGACAAACCTCTTGAAAGTTTCTGGAAACAGAACCAAAAGGAACGCTATGACACTTTTGACTTGAATAGCTCTCCGACGTTGATAATGGAAAATCATGCACACCAAAGAATACGTAGGCGAAGCAGTAGATCTTCCACAAGCAGTGATTTAAGCACGTCGCTAAGTATCTGTAGTGACTCGATTAGCAGCCCAAAGAGTTTCGATCAAGTAGATTCAGACGGCGAGAAAGACGGCGAAGTGCAAGCAAAAGATCAGCAATCTCTGGAGCAAACAGTGTATGAGACTTCACCAAGGATACGAAAAGAGTCCAGCACGTCATTGGCTTTGACGTTCACAAAAAATACCAAAAGGTACAGCACTGATAAGATACTGCTCAGTGAGCAGAAGGACAGCTTTACTACTGCAGAATGCTCCAGCATCGTTTGCAAGACTGGAGAGACTGCTTCTGAACACACGCTGACTAAAAGTACCCTCAGTCTTGCACGATTCAAGACCACAAGAGTAGAAATCGAAGAAAAGGGAGACCACTATAGCTTTGAGGCAGGGATTCTTCAAACCTCAGACAAGTCGGATCACTCAAGAACTATCACATCACCCAGAGGATCTGCAATGAAACTAAAACCATTGGAAGGCTCCCACAAGACGAGAAAACACAGTTTAGAATTCCAAGCTTCGATATTTGGGAAACCCAACAGTGACAATAGCTTTAGTGAAGAATCCATGTGCTCCAATAACACATTACTGGAAACCCCAGGTCTTTGCAGTTCCAACTTCTCAGAAAAAGACTGCCTATCACCTTCCAAAATGTGTGATGCCTCAACCCAAAAAAACGCACCATGCCTCATACCATATCCTCCAGAACAAGATCAGAGCTTTATAAAGTCGCCCATTTCTTTTGACACATCATCGATGTTTGGCGATCTTTCTGTTGGAGGTTTCGAAAGCAATCTTTATCCTGATATTCAACTCGCCAAAGACGGCTTCAATCCGTTGGAAACACAGACAGACAAGAAAGAACTGTTCGAGTCATCATTTTCACCATACCTGGAGCAGAAGGATTGGGATATTTTGGTCCCTCCTGTTCTTCTACATGACATTTCTCACTACAAAGAGGACCTAAATGGAAGCAAGACGGACTTTAACCACGTGCCATTTGCATTACCAGAGAAGTTAATTGACTACAACCCAACTAACACCGCTAGTGCGACAACAGATGATCTGGAAATAAAAAGAATTGTTACAGAGCTCGAAAGCCAACTACAAACAGCCAAACTGAGCAGTCCAACACCGTTAGAAAACCAAAGCAGTCTACAAACCAAACCGCTAACCATGAGCAAACTTTCTCCTCTTAGACTCGACACGGAATCTGACCATGATTCCAGTAACTTAGAAATGGACTGTGGACCAAAAACCCTTTTGAGCATCACACCAGGCGACTCACATCCAGGTCTTTTCTTAGAGACTGAGGCACCATGGTCCAGCCCCCTCACGTATGGAGTCATGTGTGGCCAACAAGGCCTTCATACACCAACACACTCGGCGACAAACACTGATTCAGGACAAGGCCATCAGTATTTAAAGGATAGTATGGGACTTGTTGATCTGACTAGAGAAAGCGATTCGCCTCTTCACCAAGAGGACAAAGAAGAGGCTAAGTCAGAGGAGATGCTCGAACATGAAATTTACACCGAAAATCTAATGAAAAGCTTAGAAGTGATATCAGATTCACTGTCCTCTGGATTCACATCACCTCAGTCATCTCCCCAGCAAGAATTACGAGAACAAGAATATTCGAAATCAGAAAATGAGCCCAAACTCACATTCAATAACAAAGAGACAGAGTTCTTAGTGGAGACGCACAACTTTGCGGATTCATCACCAGCCAGTGACAATTCCAGTCCCAACAAGGAAACACTAGCAGAAACTGGCTTTGATGAAGCTGGAACTCTTGAAGATGAGCGAATAACAGTTTCTAATCAACAGATTCCAAAAAGTATCTTTGCTCAAAGAAAACATTGCGGAATATCAAACGAGATAAAGTCGCACGACTGTGAGTCGACTGAAGAATCGAAAGTGAATGAAAGCCAGGCTTATAATGAAAGTTCAACACCAATTGCATTTTCAAACGTGGATGCAACTAGCAAATCAGAAGGTTCTGCTTACTCGGACACTCTTCCTTCCTTCTCAAAGAGCAAGTCAACTCTCAACGAAGACATCTTAATGATCATTTCACAACACTTTGAGAATGGTGAAAGTAATACAAAACGAGAGATTTCTCGGGATGAAGTGGTTCAGGATGGAAGAGAGTGTACAGACAGTGCAAGTTCTATGCCTGACAGGACACAATTACCTGCTCCCAAACAGTGTGAAGAACATCAAGTGAACAATGAGCAGGTTCCACAACTTCTACCAGCAATTCAGCCTCCAAAGATTTGTCAGTCTCCGCAAAAAGATTCTGAGCAGAGAGATAGTAGTTCCTCTGTACGTTTCTCAGATGATTACACTAAGGTTCCCTCTCTAGGTAAGCGCAGATTGGGCTCTGAACAAAAAAACGTAACTGAGAGATTTGAGGAAAATGTCATACATTTTGAGAGTTCCGTCATTGCTAATAATTCACCAACACGTTTGGATAATTCTTTTATTGCAAGTTATGATGTTGTAACCACAGAGGGTAAAACTTCCAACAGTGGAGCTCCAAAGAACGTGGACATCAGTTCTGAACAAGCAGAGTTTGGTGAGAATTTTGATCATTCTTTGGCAAGGAATGACTCTCAAGACAAAAACGCTTTCTTTAACGTACAGCTTGGTCGTCTGATTAGTAACAACGGATGTTTCAGTAACTACACATCTAAGTGCTTACCCAATGAAATTGACAAAGTGGACTTAAAACCAGACGCCATAGAAAGTTTGACTTCTATTGGATGTTCTTTGCATTCTACTGCTGAGCGAGCTACCAAACCGACTGAGGCAAATTTCCAACCTCATCCATGCAATTTCACAAAAAAGGAAATCTCTCTAATGGACTCTGATCAAATCTTACCACTTCCAAAACAAAACAATTCCAAAATTCCAATCGAAACAGCTTCCTGCAGAGACCCCCAGATTAAGCATCTTAAGAAATTGGACGACAAAGTTGAGGGAATCGTGACCGAGCATGATGTTTTACTTCAAAAGTCGGCAATATCAGATATCAAGGAGACGCTAAATCCTGTGATACCTTGTGCCAAAGCATTATTGAAGACCGCTAAATGCTCATCTCTGGAAAAGGAAACAGAGTTTCAGAAACCATCACCTACAAAAGCCGAAATACAAATTTCACTTCCGGAGAAATTTCAATGTGAAATATGTGCTATGTTTTTCCGTACACAACCTGGACTTAAAAGACACAAAGCCATAAAGCATGTTGCAAAGATTCCATCAGCCAAAAATGTATGTCCATTAGTCCATACGCTGTTGGAAACACCGATGAGAGATAACATGAGTGTCATTGATCAAAAAGTTCAAATTAATCCTAATAGAAAAGAAATCCACAGTAGACAAAAAGACAGTGCTGATCCATGTTTCTCCATGTTTGGACCAGAGATGAGTGTTGGTGGGCCAGAAAGAAGCTTAATGAACCAGTTAAGCTCTGTCAATGAAACTACCAATGCCAACAGTAAAACTAGCCTTGACCAAATGTGCAGTGAAGTCTTGTCTTCAAAACAGTTTAATAAAACGGACATTATTTCTGATGAAACACATACGCCATCGCAAGAAATGAACAGTCAATGTAGCAGCCAAAACCACACTGATGTCAACATCAGAGAAACAAACCTGGAGCCCAAAGACGCTAAACCAGAGGAAGTTACACATAAAAGACAATTTAACTCTTTCAATGAATCTGAAACAAGCAATGACCCTACAGACAACGTGCAAAGGAATTATAATGTTAAAGCAAAAGATGACTGTTCACTTGAAGATTCTTCAATGGAAATCAAATGTGAAAACACACGTTCTTGTGTAGAAAACAAGCCGACAGTTTTCAAAGAGGGATCCGATGTCACGTCTTTTTTCGACGACGACAGCACCTTTTCACAGCTATTCCCAAGAAGCACTGACAAGAAGCGAAAGAAATGCACAAGGGTTTATGGTAAAAGTAGCAAAAAAGCGAAACTGACCGATTTGGACACATTTTCAACCACTTTGTTTGTGGATAAAAGTGAAGAGTCGAACGAAAAGATTGGAGCCATCATTTCCAGTGATGAAATGGAATTCGCTCGATACGAAACTGGATCAATCGATCGAGTTAAAACCCTTGACTCAGATTCCAAAATCTTTGTGAAAAGTTCAACCGAGAATGTGTATTGTTTTGATGCTCATGCGGCTGATTGTGAGAAAGACGTTGAGGAAGACAAAGACGAGAACAAAGATGAATCCCTATCAGAGCATCAGATGGATTCACAAGGCACCATGCCAGAAATTACAGCTGTGTTTCCTTCCGTAGAAGATTTTAAACAAGAACATTCCACGCCTTCTTCTTCCCAACTGCTCTCTGTCCATGAAACCTCTGACTCCCAAATTATCAACACCACAGACTTCAACACTACAATTCAGCCTCTCGAGCCAGAGCAAGATGTTTTATCGATTAACGCCAACCTGAAGGACCAAACAAGACCATGCAGAATGTCCTCGGAACCAAAGAGTAGAAAACCCGTCGCGCCGGGACTAAAGCAAAATAAAAAGCAGTACAAATGCAAAGTTTGCTTCATATGGTTCCTCACTCTAGGTGAACTGGATTTCCACAAGATCTCACATAATCCATCACCACCCCCGACTTGCTACATGTGTGTCCAGCGGAAATTTAGCTTCCGTGAACAACTTCGAGACCATCTCAGGGAGAAGCATGCAAAGAACAAAGCAGGCATTTGGACTTGCGGGATGTGCCTCAAAGAGATCTCAGATGTCTGGATGTACAACGAACACCTGCGAGAGCATGCCACACAGTTCGCCAGGAAAGGCCAATCTCAGAGTTCCCTCTTGAGCGATATGCCCGGATGTTTAATGCAGGAGAACGCTGTGAAAAACTTCATTTCAACAATCATGCAACACCAACCCCAAAGACCTGCCAAAAAAGCCACTGCGAAACCACCATCGGAAGACGAGAGAAGGGATTCCTCGGATGTCCCTGCAGAAGAGCTGAACAGTTCGAACAACTTTGACTCCACAAATCTGAGAAGTAAACTGAACGTTGGCAGAGGAGCTAAACACTGTTCCCTGACGTCCCTCGAGGTCCTACCTAAAGCTGAGAGTTCTTCAAAAAATGCCGAGATGCACCCCAACTGCAAAAACCCCTCGAGGGACTGTCACCATTGCGGCAAGCAATTTCCAAAGCCCTTCAAACTTCAGCGTCATTTAGTGGTGCACAGCTTACAAAAGATATTTCTGTGTCAGAAATGCCCAGTGTCGTACCAAGATGCAGAGGAGCTTAAGGATCACCTCAGGAAGGAACATCAAGACACGCAGGAGCCCGAGTCAAAGCACACCACCCTCTATACTTGCGAGCTCTGTGCCGATGTAATGCACGTCATCAAGAAGTCATTCATCTGTAGTACCTGCAACTACACCTTCTCCAAAAAAGAGCAGTTTGATCGTCACATGGAAAAGCATCTTGCCGAAGGGAGCAAGATCTTCAAGTTCAGGGGTGTTGTAAGACCCTGTAAGCCCTTCAATTTCAACCATGAAACGGACAGTCCATCGAGCAAGCGTAAGGCTAATTGTGACACTGATGTGGAATTGAGTAGAAGCACAGACGCTGATACGAACTCCATGTTGCCTAAACTCTACGATGATGTGCCGTACAGCTCAGAGGAACGGTCTACTGAAACCAACCGGGCCAGTGTGAAAATCGAAGACGAAGCTGTGGAGTTCCCCAACCCCGACGACAATACGAAACAGAGTCAAGTGCAAGTAGACTCAACGAATCAGTGTTTCCCAAAAGAGTTGATGGAACGCAAAAGCTCCTCTCTAGCTCATGATTCCCACCCAAGCAAGTCTACAATGGTTAATTTAGCTGACAAAGAGGCTGAAACAGAACTCGGTGATGTTAAAACCGAATATGACTGTTCCACGAGTCCATTAACATCATTAGTTGCGGAGAACGACGCTCTTGAGCAAACCACAAAGCATCGCATTGAATCGGTAGAGGACAACACTCCCATAGACCTTGAAAAAAAAAGTGAATGGTGTGAAATAAGATCCCGGGATGCACAAATCGTCAGTCCATTGAAAGATATCTCAACTCTAGAAGATACTCAAAGAGACTCAACGATTGTGACGGTGTGTTCAACAAGTCAATGTGCCATTAGGAACTTGGAACTTGGTCTTAAAACTCTTCAAAGTGAAGGCACCAGTCTGGTCAAACTCCATGTGGACGGTTCTGAGGAAACTTTCAAAGCAAGTCTCGAAAACAGCCCAAAGATCCTCACGCCCGACTCGATGCTGTCTTGTCAAACTCACAGTAAAGACGTTGACCTAACGAAACAGCAAAGAAAGAGAAAGGATTTCAGAACCTTTGACAATCCCCAAAAGACACCGTTCCCAACCACAAGAGAGAATCTCGGCATCGAACCGAGGGTCAAGAAAAAAGCGAAAGCTGGCAGTTGTGAAAATACAGACGAACAGAGGAAAATGGAGATTTGCCCCAACTATCCAGTTCTCAAATCGGTAAAGGAGGACACGGCCAGCAATAAAATAATCCCCAAGAGTAAATTGGGTTCATCTAATCTACAGCAAAAAAAGAATTCCTTGGATTTCTTCCCCCCAAAACAAGTCGAGATTGGACGTCACTTCAATGGGGACTGCAAAAGGAGGAAACACATGCCTGGAAAGATCACAAGCCCCCATTCTACAAGAGTCTCCTCAATAAATCAATCCTTTAATAAATCTCATACCAAGCAAGGGGTCCGATCCATAGACACACACTCATTCCGGACTGCAGAGTCACAAAACAACCTCCTCAGCCAACTGTTCGGCCCAAGACTGACAAGCTTTAAGATTCCTTTAAGAAAGGACACGACGGAATCCATTAATTAAGATGTCGTTATTTACCTGGGGGTCGTCAAGTGGTCCAATGGGAATCCAAGCCTCCTCAGTGAATTTATTTCTCTTGTTTAGTCACTTTAATGCCTTAATTTTGTACACATGTATTTACATATAAGTCGAGACCAACGACAAATGTATAAATTTATAATTATTGTGTTGGTTTAAAAGCAAACACACATACAGATATGAATATTTTAAGTACTCCTTTGTGTTCATTCCAAGAGACTGTTTGATCAGAAATCCGGGAATATTTCTTATTGTTTTTCTTTTTATTGTTGTTATTATTATTATTGTTATTGTGGGAGGATGGGAAACTTCAAAATGAATCGAGAATATTTGTTTTCCAAGCGATGCATGAGAATGTTACACTGTCTTCTTAGCGGTTTTCCTACTAAGAGGACCAAAGGACAATCTAAGTCCGGAAATTTTTTTTGTTGTTGTTGTTCTTGTTTAAACATTCTTCAGAATATTTATAATATTCAACGTATATTCAACTTACTGTATTGATAAGAATCTTGTAAGAACTAAGTCGTATGCCATCTTTTATTGGTGCTATTTTATTATTATTTGAGTAATGTGAACACAATGTCTTATAACTGAAGGGAACATGTAGCAATTGCTCTTACCAACTCATCACTGTAAAAAAAAAAAAAGTTCAGAAATGAGATCAACGTTGTGTGATGGATTATAAAAAAATGTCATTTAATTGAGAGGCATGGAATAGAAAATGCCTGAATTTATTCAGTTCCATTGTCAAAATGAACTCAGGTGCTATCAATGCGCATGTGATCCTGATGGATTTTTCCCATGCACTGATAAATCACATCAAACCCCCTAATGTTTTACTAGACAAATAAAATGGTGCTCGTCATGTTTATATGTATTTTATGATGTATATTGTAGGTAGAATCCAGTGCAATGCATTATATAAAGTAATATTATGAGTTTGTCCAAGAGATGAAGAGAAAAGGGACAGAAAAACGCAAAGCCAACTACAGATTATAAACTGCATCGTTTAAAAATTTGAATATTAAAAGTTTTTCATTTTTGAAAACGTCTGGTTTCTCTCATTTCATTTGTTTGTTTCGTATATATCACACGTGTGTGTGTTTCGTACATAATTATTAGTCTATAATTACTTAATGTAAACTAAATGTAATAACGAGTGACACTAGGGAGACCTCCAGTGAACCTGATTGGCTTCTGTGCTTTCTAAGGGCCAATGAGAAGATTCAAATTTGCTGCATGAATTTGCATATCTAAATAAGAAAATTATTACATTTGTCATTGCGGACCGGTCAAAGTTTCATGACTTTATGGGGCGTGGGTGAATTTTTCAGATTTTAGTTTTTGTTTTAGTATTTAACATATTAATATTTTATTTGTATTTAAACATGCATAAAAAACTGTTTTACCAAAAGGTGAATATATCGTGATTTAACATTTTTCTTTGATTTTTGAAGTTTTTGAAAAAGTTTTTGATTTTTGAAAAAAATCTATTCGCTTTTTTGTTTTAAAATGTTAGACACCTTCTAACTTAGATTACGATTTATGCTGTAGGAAACTAAATGTGGCAGGAATATCGACCTTCTACTGCCCTACAGCACAACCTACTGGTCAGGCATGTGATGCTAGGAGGATGAGCCTTCCATTACCTTACTCATCCTAGCTCTAAGTATGAGCCCAAAGTGCCTACTACCACCAATCAGTAGCAGATAATGTCCCATACTGGCCATTCCATTCCTTCCTCAGAAGACCCTCGACAAATCTAGGAGATTCCCATCTTTACCTGAGAAAACCATCTTTCAAGGGGTTTCTACACTAGTTTATTCCAGAAGTGTAAAGTACTTGAGTATTTTTACTTTGTTACTTTACTTTGCTTAAGTATGTTTTAGCTACTTCGTACTTGTACTGAGTATCACAATTCTGTAGACTGGTGAAGATACTGGAAGCTAATCGTGAATTATAAACCACATGATTTTAATTATTTCTTTTGCACGTTTGAGTTTGATTGAGACTGACTTGTTCATTATTATTTTTACCATCTTTGAAACATGTAGATGTTAAATGAAAAAGCCCTTTTTATATCCATATCCATACTTTTACTTAAGTATGGTTGTCTGGTAGTCTTTGCACCTCTGATCTTTACTTAGACCCAAAGAAAAATGTAAAAATGTTTATTTGTGGAGAATGTAAATGTTTATTTGTACATTTCATTGTTTACATTGTAAACGTTTCATTGAGCATTGTATTTTCAAAACTATGTAAGGTCCTTTCCCAAATCTCATTCTGCCATCTGATTGGTAAGTCGAACTGTCAATCACTCAGACTCGCACACACGGCTACACCAGGTGTTTAATTGCGCATGCGCGATCGGTGAAGTATGCGTGAGAGAGCTTCCAGTGCTGCTCGAAAAGTGTGCAAACCTCGGATTAACAGTCTGCTAACGTTTGAAAGATTACTCTGAAAGCCCTGTGTGATCAACTTTAAGACACTGCTGGTAAGAGAGCTTTCAAATGTGTTCGCTCGTCTGTGTTTCTAATCTCTTGTGCCTTATGTGCTAATGTTTATAAAGCTAAATGCAATTCCCGAAATGTGATGTAAAATATTGAGTGCGGTATTTGATTTAAGTATTTGGATGGATTGTGTTGTGATTTATCATTTCTGATTGTTACATCGTTTGTTGAATTGATCAATCAATCAAATGCCTTTTAAATTGACTTATTTTGTATGATTTTTGTTGCAACTTGCATATCTGTGTTTTGATGTTGATTTTTGTTCGCTGATTGTAGAGATTAATAAGATAAGCACAAGCTAAACTTGTGGAGAAACAACAACAATAAACCACAGCAGGTGAAGAAACGCTTTGAGCTATTTCGACAAAAACTTAAAGTTGATCGGAGCCACTTTTAAAGACGTGGCAAACTAACAGAAGAACTTGACATTGCAAATATAAGCACCTTTTTTTTTCTCACTTTTAGTGGCTCAAAATCTTGCGGGTGCTTATAATCGCCAATTATGTTAATGTTATAACAGTAAATGTTGCAACACTTAACAGGGAAGAAATAACGTGAGAATTCTGAAAAGAAGTGAGAATAAAAACGATAATATTTGAACAGACAGACCATTTTGAATCCGGTAGATTGCCGTGCTAAAGGCTAACGGGCTAGCGCTTAAACGAGACCAGCAGCTACAAAAGCTTCAGAGGAAACAGAAAACAGTTGAAACAGAAGAACACCAGAGTCAAACACAATCAAAACACTCCATCTGCTGCACAGAGTAAAATGTGACTGTTCTAATATTCACCATATTTTTTGCTGAATAAGACGTAGCTTTACTCTATGTGCTATTAGCACAAAGGCTCATGGGAACCAGTGAGCAGCAAAGCATGATGGGAGCTGTAGTTCCGATCGCTAGAATACAATATTGTTTAATTATTAAGTAAAACGATAAAGTGTAACGAGTCACAAGTTAGGTTTGTTAAATAAAGAAAGAAATATTGTATTTTAAAGAGAACGTTAATGTATTTTAGACAAACAAAAAAAAAGTTTTTTATTTTGTGCCTGAAAAATCAGGGGAGTGCTTATATTCACGTAAATATGGTAATCATAAATTCATAGACTTCTCTATATATTATTAGAGGAAATATGCCACCTTGAGTCAGTATTCCACAAAACATCACGCTTCCTTCCGTTGGGAAACTTAAATATAAGATTATATCCAAATAACCAAAAAGTTTTAGTCTGGGTTAACTGTGGTCAAAGAAGTCATTGCATTTTTTTACCGAAACGTACATTTTTAACCGAATGGCAATTTTTCATCACTAATATGTGAATTTTTAGCATGCATTTTTTTCATCTAGTCAAGACTAAAAATGTTCAAATAAATAAAACAATGAGGAGAAATTGGAGATAAGCCTCATTTCAAGTTGCTTTACCGCTGTGTGTTCAGTGGCTTGTATTTCTACATGAGCCTTTTTTTTACATTCATGTAGGAATAAAAAGCCATAAGACACAACAGGTTCAATGCGTTCGATCCATGTCTTTCAAGAAGGACGCTGAAGTCGTAGAAGAACCTGCGAGAAAAAAGAAAGGAGTGACAGGTTTTTTTCAGATCAGGAAAGCTCTGAAATCCGCTTGGAAGCCACGGTCAAGGCTGTTGCATTTTTTTTTTATAAATCAATTGATGGATCTGGAGAAATCTAAGATCGTGATGGCTTTGCTCTGTCATGTAAAGTGAGATTAAAGGACCTCAGAAGAGTCAGAGAGAGACGACTGACTGGAGGCGAGTCCAATCTCACTTCTCACCACGATTATTCACACAGCAACAGTCTTTCCTGTAGCAAACCTCTGCTGATGCTGTACAATGTTTACACAAATACGGCGCACATAGACCTGTATGAAACACACACACACACACATATAGATAGATGGAAAGATACTTTGATATGAATTATATATTATCTGTCATGTGAATCATCCCTCATATAATTATCTATAGATGGATGGATGGATGGATGGAAAGATACATGGATAGATGGATAGATATATTATTGATCGATAAACATATGGATACATGGATGGATCGATAGATAGATAGATGAAAGGATACATGGATGAATGGAGGGATAGATAGATAGACAGACAGATGGATCGATGGATGGATGAAACATACATGGATGGATGGATGGGATGCATAGATAAATGGATGATAGAGGGATAGATTAATCGATCAATAGACAGATGGATACATTGATAGATAGATGGATGGATGGATATAGACATGGATGGATAGATAGATAGACAGATGGATACATGGAAAGATATATTGATGGATGGATAGATGGGTGGATTAATGGATGAATACATACATAGATTAATGGATGGATAGATACATGGATGATAGAAAGATAGACAGATGGATATGTGGATAGATAGATGGATGATGAATGGATGGATACATACATAGAGGGATGGATAGATAGATAGACAGATTGATACATAGATAGATAGATTGATGAATGGATGGATACATATATAGATGGATGGATGGATACATACATAGATGGATGAATGGATAGATACATGGATGGATAGATCGATCGGTTGATAGACAGATGGATACATAGATTGATGTATGGATAGATACATGAATGGATAGACACAGACAGACAGACAGTTAGATACATGGATGGATAGATGGATAGACAGATAAATACATACATGGATGGATGGATGGATGGATGGATGGATGGATGGATGGAGAAAAAAATAAGTACTGTATGTAGACAGATTTGATTTGATTCTTTACATAACTGTCTGTCAGTGTAAATCTCAAGCAATATCACACAGAATTAGTTTGGTAAAGGAAGCAAAGTGAAGACCTTTAACAGTCTGTGAAGTCTGAGGACGTCTGGAAGACACCTGAGACCTGAAAGGCTTCGTTTGCGTCAATCTAATGTGACGCTTTTTACCAACAGAACGTTGGATGTCACCCTCCATCACAACCTGTCAGTTAAAGCCTCGCGTCTTCCTTAAATGCCCTTGATCGCTTTACAATACAGTTCATATCAGTTTTGTTTTTACACCAAACAAAGGAGGAAACTATAGAACGGTGTCACTACGACCGCTGACCCCGAGGTGAAGGTCGATCTCACGCTCTTGATATCATCATCTAGCAGAAATAAAATGTGTCGGTTTGATTACTTTACCTTAATGCAAATACATTTCTTCGGTCGAGTTTATGGGGTTTAATGCATTTACACTAAATCAAATGATCATAGCAGTGAAAAATGTAGTCACAATGCGCTGTGTAGTGAAACAAACGGGGCATTATCATTTCATTTGGAGGGAGAGAGAGAGTTAGAAGGGGTGATCAAAAGAGAGAGAAAGAGAGAATAAGAGGGAGAGAGAGAGATAGAATATTAATATAAGATAAATTCTTGAATAATATTATAAACACTTTGTAATGTATTAATGTACATTACTTGCTAATAATCTAATTTTACTAATTATAATAATTATACTAAATAATTTTACAGTATATGAACGAGTGTTTATTTAGTGTTGAGTTTACATTAATTTACATATTACACTTAAATATCCAATATTACAAGCTTCAGTCATTTAATCGTGATTAATAGCGATTAATTTGGTCAGGAAAGTGCGATTAATTTAATAATATTAAAAAATAAATAAAAAATAATTTGACAGCTATATATATATATATATATATATATATATATATATATATATATATATATATATATATATATATGAATATATATATATTCATATGCCTTCATATTCACTTATAAAAAAATTTAATAAACTCTGAAATATGAGGTATGTAAATATATAAAACAGTAAAATTTAAAAGAATTGCAGTGTGTGTGTACGTATTCACATAAACAAATTCATATTTATTTATAAATATATATTCACAGTATATACATCTTTCGCTAATTTTCCTAGCATCGGTAGGTGACGCTATAGAATCAACTAGAACAAATGGAGCAAAATATTGACTCTAGCAGTTACGACACATCTGGAACAGTGTAGTGTGCTCTCTACACATGCTGATAAGACGCGTGAGCAGCAGATAAGGAGCATTGATACACACCTGTGACGCTGGACGTCTGCATCCGCTTCCCTCCATCACACCTTCCCTCCTTCTCCGTCTGAGTGTGAGCGGCGAGTCAGTGCTCAGCTGCAGAAACTGACATCATCCTAACGAGAGCGCAGGTTTACCCCTCCCTCCCTCACTCACTCCCCCCGCCCCCACCCCACCCCCACTAATGCCATCACACCGCCTGTGAAAACCAGCGGCAGATAGATAGAGAGATAGATAGACAGATAGAAAGAGGGATAGACGGATGGATAGATAGACAGACAGACAGACGGATAAATAGATAAAAATGGATGGATGGATAGATGGATAGACGGAAAGAAATGGATAGAAAGAGGGATAGACAGATATAGATAGATAGATAGACAGACAGACAGATAAAAAGATAGATGGATAGAAAAACATACAAATAAAAAGATTGATGGATAGATAGACGGATAGATGGATAGAAAAACATACAGATAAAAAGATTGATGGATAGATAGACGGATAGATGGACACACGGAGAGATAGATAGAAAGAGGGATAGATGAATGGATATAGATAGATAGATAGATAGATAGATAGATAGATAGATAGACAGACAGACAGACAGACAGACAGACAGACAGACAGACAGACAGACACAGATAGACGGATAAAAAGATGGATGGATGGATAGAAAAATGGATAGATGGATAAACAGGAAAAATAGAAAGAGAAATTGATAGAAAGAGGGATAAACGGATAGACAGGCAGGCAGACAGACAGACAGACAGACGGACGGACGGACGGATGGATGGATGGATGGACATACGGATAGATATGAACATGGACGGATAAAAAGATGGATGGATGAATAGATAGATGGAAAGGGAATATCTAGACATATAGCACAAGATAAGATGAGATACGATATGATAGACAGATGGAAGGACAGACAGACAGATATATGGATAGAGAGATAGACAGATCACACACACACACACACACACACACACACACACACACACACACACACACACACACACACACTCCTCTTCCTCCAGATGGAATTTTCCTGTCTCGAGTCATTTAGACTTTCATTCATCACTGTGCATTAAGACGCTGGCGGATGTTATTGAAGGCGATGGCTCGTGTTGGGCTCTGCATCCTGATGAGCGTGTCATACGTGTGAGGCAGTGGACCCCGCCCCCTCCGGAGCCCCGCCCCGCGTGGGGGAGACACCACTAAGCTCCGGCATTTTTCCACAGCTTCAGTTTCTCTGGAGACTTCAGGGTTCCCTCTCTTGTTTCCATAGTGACACTTCTTTCCCCCCTCTTTTGTTCAAGCATGTGAAAGTATGTGATGCGGTGGACCATCTTTTTTTTTTTTTTTTTTTTTCGCAAAAAGGAGCAAGAACCTAACAACAATTCTGTTTTTAATATTGTCCATTATAATGTGTTCACTACTACTACTACTTCTGAATACTGAAAGTAATGATAAACAATGCAAATTAATATTATAAATATCCACAATGCATTATTATTATTAATATGATAATTATAACAACAACAATACTTATTTTATTCTATTATTGTTGTTGTTGATCAATGTTGTGAAAATGTTTAGATAGGAAAAAGCAGAAATTATTTTTCTACACATTTTGCGTTGAGTGCAATACCCACTTCGTCCACAGGTGGGCATTAAAAATAATAATTGTCGGGAGATTTATTGAAATTGGATGGACTGATTGACTTTTAGATTAATGTACAATTTTTTATATTTTATAAATATAAAAAAACACACTGAATAAGTAAAAGCTAAGGAAAAAGTACACGTTTTGTTATTTAGTTTTTTTTTGTTTACAAATAATCACAATGCTATTTTTTTTTTTACACATTTATTCTTTAAATAATGTTTAAAAAGCGGAACAAATTGGTAGATGAATGGTTGGGTCTCCTCGTCATAATGTAGATAAAAAAAATGCTACAATGCTAAAGAAACATTTTAACATATGCCGACTCTTTTAGATAAATGTGTAACATGTGGTACATTAGTATTGGATTCTTGTTCTATAAAGCTTGTCTTTTTTAGTTTTTCTCGAGGCGATCTAAATTAAATTAAACGAGTTTAATCATTACACTAAAGAGAATGTAATTACGCTGAAGTAGAAATAATAACGTACGCTGTAATCAATCATGGCGTTACTGAGGTTTAATTTGCGCCAAGATGACGTCACCGAAGAACGTTTCAACTGCCACAATAGTTGCGTAACCACGCCCCCTAGGGACAATGTGGCGTTACAGCGTAAAACAAAAAAAATTGGATTTACTTATTATTACTAATAATAATTAAGTCCTCATGAGAATTTTTTCTCTGCATTTAACAAAAAAATTGTTTTGCGCAAAAGCTGAAAACAAATAACGAACACAGTCAATTTGCCACACGCTCTTCATGTTTATTTCACTTGAACATTGAATTTCACTAAGATTAATAGGGACAACAGGTTAGGTAGACGTGACTCTCCTCATCCTAATCATCTGGAAACAGCACCTCAAACCTTCACGCCAACACCACGTTTGTAGAACGCAAACCGAATCGCTAGGGAAAGAAAAAGCAAAATACTACAAAATATTCATCTCAACAACCCAAACAAAAGCCGCCAAAAAAAAACAAGTGTGAACCGTTGGCACGATGAGAACATTCATTGAAAAACAAACAATTATATATATGTAAATTACGGTTTTAAGAAGCAAAATTCGATACATTGTCCAATTTGCGTTCACTTGAAAAAGCACTATTTGGGGTTTCTATTCAATTTTAAAACTTAAAGTGTTTTTTAATGAAGGTGAAGAAGCTACATTGGACTTCCGAACATCATCGCTGTTCTTCTAACAGTCGTTTAAATCGTCCCCGGAAATTTAAGACTCTATTTTGAAAAAATACGAAACTTGGGAGCAAACGCAAAGTTTAGATTTGTTCGTTCTGCGTTGATAATTGCGTCGTACGGACCAATCAAACGCGGGAAAATAACATCGCGCCCGAAAAGAACATTTTTTGTGCCCGTTGAAACAACCGAATCGCGCGAAACAAGTTGAGGGAACGTAAAAATTTGCGATAAAATGAAAATCGACGGGAAATTATGAACCAGAATATTCAATTATGAACGCCAGATTATTCAACAGTAAGTAACATTATCATCACAAAAAAAAAAAAAAAAACCAGTCTCAAACAAACACTGCATGCAAACAGGGGAAAAAAAACATCGTAGAAACGTTAGTCAGACCAGAAGTTCAGCACATCTGCGCTCGGACCTTCTTCTCGTGAAAATGTCGGTTCCTAATAAACGTGGAAAAAAACAGTCGTTGACAAACCAACGTTTTGTCGCATGCGGATTTTACACCTAAACAGCAAATCGTTGGAATCCGAATGGAATCCCGAGGCTTGAGAAGAGATTCCGGGCGATCAGGAGCAACACTGGCACTACAACAGAAAGGCTTGAGACGCTCCGAACTTCTCCAGGAGAATAATTTAGTGTGGAGAGAGAGAGAGAGAGAGAGAGAGAGAGAGAGAGGTGGAGGTGGAGCTGCAGTCCGTGACGGGGAAGCCATCCTTCACATCAGCGCACATTTTGTTTTGGATTTCTTCTTCTTCTTCTTGCCCTCTTTGCTCATCTTCTCCTTGTGTTTACGGATTTCTCGGACTAACGTATAAAATGCGTCATCTACACCCTTTAAAAGAGGGAAGAGGAGAGAGAAACCACGTGAGAGGCGACATTTAGACAAATGTTTTTTTTTTTTTTAAAGTAACGTAAAAGTACTTGAGTAAAAGTACAGATCGATTATTGTAAAAATGACTCCATTACAAGCCATGAGTCATCAATTCCTAGAAGACTTGAGTAAGAGTTCAGTTGTTTTCAAGTACTTCTTAACTCAAGTATTTTACTCTTGCTGAATTTAGGCTAAGAAAAAAAAACACTAAGAAATGTGAAAATCTTTGAGTTTTTAATTTCCAATATAGAACACCTCAGTGTTTTATAATGACAGAAAATAGAACTTCAAGTGTGTTTATTTTATTTAGATTTTTTTAGAGATGGCAACTGCTTTAAATCCTTCTACAGCAATAATTACACTGCACCAGAATTATGTTTAATTCAGAATTAGGCCAGAACACACACTCATACACACACACACACACACACACACACACACACACACACACATTGATGTTCATAAATAATATTAGGATACATCCCAGATGAGATTAAACTTCATCAACAGTCAGTAACTTATTAAAAATTATTAAACGTTACTTTATCAAATTACAGAAGCCAAAACTACAACATGAGGTGATATTGATTAATTATTGTCCAATATCAATCCAACATCTGATCAGCCTTGAGCTTTTTTTAACCAAAAAAAAATGAACATTACACAACTAAATGCAAATTGGTTCCTACAGTTTTCCCTTCACATTTTATTTAATTGAATTACCTATTAATGTTTGCACATAGTATTTAACGAGCAGCATATATAATGTAAAGTGTACGCTAGAATTCTGAATGATTCCTGTCCAATAATATAATATGCAGTAATATAATATGCACAGAATGTAATTATACTGTACGTTACATACTATACGGTGAGAATGCATAGTAAAAATGTTTTTATAATTAGACGGATTGTGGGTCATTTTTATTAGCAAGTTGCCGTAGTCATCAAGATCGATTTGGAGAGGGAAAAAAAAAAAGCTATTTAAAAACACACAAAGGTCCCATACCTGTCTCGTCTTGGCCGAGGTCTCTATAAAGGGAATGCCGTAGCTACGCGCTAAGTCCTGAGCCTGTTTGGTGTCCACGCTGCGGGACGGAAGATCACACTTGTTCCCCACGAGGACCATGGGAACGTCCTCAGAGTCCTTCACACGCTTTATCTGCTCTCTGCGATAAACACAAAGATGTCACCATCAGGTTACTACACAATACATAAATGTGGGATTCCGTGTAGGATTCCGAGATAGTGTAGGTCAGGGGTTCTTAACCTTTGACCTCAGGGCCAATATTGTCCAGATCACAGTGCCCCATTTGAAACTTTATTTACTATTAAAACATTATTTCAGCCAATCCAAATCATGATTCGGGTTAATGCACACAAGACCTGTTTTGTTTATTCCACGGCTTTCCAACGAGTTTTGGATGTTTGGTTTCTTGATTGTTGCATTAAATGTAAATTTCTATGAAATGCTTGACATTTTTCAATTTTTTTTTCCACTTAATCTTCACATTTTTGTTGAAACTTTTTCTAGGGATGCACTGAATATTCGGCCAAAGGAAATTTTCGGCCAAATGTGAAGCTTTTCATTGAAACCGATGTTTGATATTTTTGCCATATAATTAATTCACATAATTGTTCTAACTTTCATCTCCATTTGTTCGTTTTATGAAAAATAGTGTGAAAATTGTAGACTAATAAAATCCATATTAAAGACTCTAATAAACTACAACTTCACAAAAAACAAATCAGTGTTATTTTAATATGCAATATATGAGATTAAAATAAACTAATTTTACATAATTTACCATCCTTTCATGTTTATTTCTCGAGCAACACAAATATCTGCAAGATATTTTTTACAACTTTTAAACGCAACACATTTGAGGTTTGTGAACAATAATTTAACATTACTCAATTATATATCAATAATTAGTAAGAGTAGTATTGATATTACAGTTTTTCTCAAATGCTAAAACACATTTCACAAATGATCCCTGCATGTCACCCAATGTCTAAACACAACACTCGCTTCTAAAGCTACATTACCACAACTACACCGTCTCACTTCAAAACTCAAACCTTCGCACCAAAAGAGCAGCTCAAGCTTTCAAAACTGTAAACACAATTCACATCATTCCACACTACAGCGAAACAACAGAAAACACAATTCTCGGTTGGTGAGAAGATTCCTTGATTTCACAACCGCCAATGCATATTCGTACAAATTTTGAAGTAATGGAAAGTTAGAAATCTTAGATTTCTGCAGAGGAGTAGGCATTTCAATTTTTTAGTTTGACATGACGAGTATCTGTAGAAAGTACTGCATGTACACTACTGTAACAACTCAATGCAAAAACAGAATTTATGCACACAACAGTACTCTTGAAAACATGATCAGGGTGTGAAGTCCTTTTATTTACGTTATTCACACCACACACACACTGGGATGTCATCACTGGCCAGCTCCATTGCCCTTAGGAGGTTCTCTCTAGTGCAGGGGTGGGCAAACTTTTTGACTCGCGGGCCACATTGGGTTCTAACATTTGACAAAGGGGCCGGACCGGGCTCGGGGAAAAAATACACATTTTAGGATATAATATTTTTTGTATTTAATTAAGTATTTAACTTTAAATAGTGTTTATTTGTATTTTAAAATGCATTCAAGATAAAAAAAAAAAAAAACTAACTAAAAAACAGATACAAATACAAATAAAGTGATTTAGCATTTTAACTCCAGGGAAGGTCCCATTATGATATTAGAATTTTCTTTAAATATCCAAATATTCAATTAGAAACATTAACAGTCAAATCTGCTGAATAGCAGCGCGTGCGAAAAAGAGACAGGTTTTTGTTGCGCTTCTAGTGATGTTATTACGGCACTCAATGTGCCAGCAATAATGCGCTGAGCCACTTCAAATAGATAACAAAAAGATAAGTCAGATTTGGAACGAAAATGTTCCTTTAACTAACGATAATGTGAAGATTGCGAACGAAAACAATAGTTAAAAAGCAAAACGAAAATCTAAATCATTTCCGTATCGTTTTTACATATTTACATTACAT